>APFE030592630.1:0-75790 GCA_000404065.3 Pinus taeda | reverse complement strand
TTGCAAACCTGTTCATGGAAGACTTTTAATCCAAAACCTTATCCACGACTATTTTTTAACCTAAGCTTTGGAAAAGGTTTGTTGATGACACCTACTCCATATGCAAGCATAGGCCTGATAGTTTAGAAAGCCCTTTCGAGCATCTTAATAATTAGTATAACTCCATAAAGTTCACCATGGAGCGAGAATGTGAGGGCTTCCTTCCATTCCATGATGTCCTCATTTTAAGAAAAGCTGATGGATCTTTCTCCCATTAGCATTTTTGTAAAAAGATTCATACTAAGAAGTATCTTCATGCGAGTTGCCATAATTTCCTTGCTTAAAAGATAGGTGTTCTCAGCACATTAGCCACTCATTCTCTTATGATTTCTGATGAAGGCCACCTTTCTAAAGAAAAGTCCCATCTCCTTAATGTCTTTGTCCAAAATGGTTATAGTAGGCAACAAGGTGTTAAACTTTCCTCAAATCTAGTAAGGGTCCTAAGGTCAAGTCTGACACTATTGATTGTCATTCAGGAGTTCACCTACCCTTCACCCAAAGGACGACTGACAATATTGTGAGGATCCTGAAGAAGCATGATGTCCCCTCAAACTTTAGAGCTCTCAACACCATTAGAAGTTCCCAAAAGTCTGTTAAAGACCTCCTGAATGCTATGGATATGAAAGGTGTTTATATCATCTTGTTTTTGTGCAGGACATCATATATTAGCGAAACGAGTCGGTCTATTAACCAAAGGATTAAGGAAGATGCTGTCGATATCAAGCATCGAAGGAGCAAATCTTCTACTTTGGCGGAGCATGCAGTGAAGACCAAGCATCATATATGCATTGAGAAGGCTAAGATTGTCACCAGGATTTCTCAATCTCATCACCACAAGTTTAGAGAAGCCATCGAAATTGAGAGGTTCTCTAAAAATATTAATAGGGATGATTGCTGGAAAATTAGTAGCTGTTGGATTCGTGCCCTCTATTCTTAGTTTTTCTCCTCTGCTATTTGTTTGACCAGTTTTTCCCATTTTTGTCCTCTTTATTGTTCCTTTTATTGATTTTCATTACAGGAGATTACCCTATCTTTTTATTCATTTAAAAAAAAAAAAATTAATAATATTATTATTCATGTATTCATTATCAAATTTTGTCATCAATATTATTAATTTTTATATTTTTACTTGTTTTTTTATTATTATTATTGTTAGATCCCACTTTTGTCTATGTCTTAATATTTTTAGTATATATTTTTTGATACTGAATGTGTTCATGTTTCATATTTTTATGTTCTTATGTTTAAATTTTAATTTTTTCTAAGTCCCATCATTTTATATCTATGTATTAAAATAAAAATTATTTTTATTTCTTTAATTACCTTATTGATTGTTTCTATATTTTTTTCATTTTATGTTAATAAATAAATAAATTAAATATATATAAGAAAGGTACAATAAATTAGGGAGGAATTGATAAATTGAATAAATTTATTATATTTATTAATTATTTAGATTATTTAATGCAATATAGTCATTTATTTAATTAATTTATTTATTCTCATTTGGTTAATCAAATAAATAAATAATATAAATTACTTATTAAATTATTAATTATTAGGCAATTAATTCAAACATACCCATTTTAATTATATTATAAATAATATTTTAAACAATAATAAATATATAAAACAATATAATCTCCTTCGTAGTAAAAATAGTCATTTCCCATCCTAATCGTTAAGTTGACCTTTCTCTTATTTTAACGCCTTCTGAGATCTATCTTTCATCTCATTCTTGAAGATGAACACACTGGTGGTTCAAAACAGACGTCGACCAATATTTTCAATGTGATTTTTCTTCCTAAAACCCTTCATAATATCAACAAGTTAATGGATTCAACAAAAGGTTAATTCGAACAACTATCAATAATAAATAATAATAATAATAATAATAATAATAATAATAACCTCTCCTTATATTTTCTCATTTTAAGAATTTTGTCAATCTCTCAAGTTCTAATTTTGATCTCTTAGTCTTTAGTCTTCTGAATAAAGGGCTTAATTTTTCCCTTGCCCCTAAGAATGTTCCCATCGATGACATTATCTGTAATATTGAATTTGGTGTGAGGGACCTTCTTGATAATTTCAAAGAAGCCATCACGCAAGCTTGTGCTTTTTTTCTTATGAAGGTCAAGCCTTCCAAAAGAAACCTTAGCAGAGATGAGCTTCTCACCAACAAATCCCTGAGGAAAAACCCTGACATTATCATCCTAAAAGCTGACAAAGGTGGGCCAGTCATCATTTTGGATAATTTTGACTATGTCAACAAAATGATTGACCATCACTCTAATAGTGGTTGTTACGCTAAGCTTACGAATAATCCCATTAAGTCGGTTGGTAAGGATGTAGTGACATCCATTAAGTCTAGTTTTTCCCTTAATCATCTCTCCAGAAAGCTCATTGAGAGAAATACCCTTACACCTAGAATTTATGGTCTTCCCAAAATCCATAAATCTAGGCCCCCCTTGAAACCTATTGTTAACATAATAGGTGGGCCTACTTATCTTCTTGCCAACCCTCTTGTGGGCCGAACTAATTCCTATGTTAAGGACTCTACATCCTTTGTTAAGGAATGGAAGGATGTAAGGTTACATCCAAGGGATCTGCTTGTTAGCTTTGATATGGTCCTCCTTTACACCAAAATCCCCATTCAAGAGGCCACTGATATCATAAGTAAGATCACTAAAAAAGACACAACCAAATTGGTTATCCTTTGCCTCACCTCAACCCCTTTTAGTTTCCAAGGAGAGTTCTATGACCAAATCTGTGGGGTGGCCATGGGTTGTAGTCTTTCCCCCATTGTTGCTAACCTTTTTGTGGAATATTTTGAGACCAATGCCTTAGCCTCTACTCAATTTCAACCTAAGAAGTGGAAGAGGTTTGTTGATGACACTTGCGTCATTTGGCCCCATCATCGTGAGAAGTTGGATTTGTTTGTCAACCACCTTAACTCTCAATCTAAATCCATCACATTCACCATGGAAGTAGAGGTGCGCGGATGCCTTCCTTTCCTCAACATTCGCCTCTCTAGATTAGATTATGGTTCCATTTCTCACCATTTTTTTCGCAAAAAAACTCACACGGAACAATATCTTCATGCTAGTTCTCATCACTTTCACTCTCAGAAATTTGGGGTTCTTAGCACCCTTTCTACCTGAGCTCTCGGAATCTCCAATGGAAACCACCTAGAGTAGGAGAAATCTCATCTCCTTGAATTTTCTAAAAATAACAGATACAACAGAACCCAAAGATTCAAAGATTTTCAAAAAGCGAGTAGAGAATCTAGGGTTAAAACTCCTCATGTTGATCCTATCTCCAAGATTCATCTCCCTTTTATTCAAGGGACCTCGAATAAGATTTCACACATCCTTAGGTAGAATAATGTTTCCTTTTCGTTCAAACCTTTAAGGACCATTAGAAATTCTTTTGGTTTAGTTAAAGATCCTATCGACCCGAAGGAAATTAAAGGTGTTTACCTGATTCCATGTTCATATGGCACTCCATATATTGGAGAATCGAGTTGATCAGTCAACCATAGGATCCATGAAGATGCAGCAAACTTAGACACAATCATTCCTCCTCTTCAGCTCTAGATGAGCATGTAGCGAAGTCCAAGTACTGTGTCTGTATTGAGGATTCCAAAGTCCTCGCTAGGGTTGACCAATTCCACTGTAGGAAGCTTAGAGAATCTATTGAGATCGAAAGGCATGCGAAGAATCTCAACAGAGATGATGGTTGTAAATTGAGTAAAAGTTGGATTTGAGCCCCCTTTTTCCCCCTTTTTTTCTTTTTGTCTTTTTATTTTTTATGTTTAGTAGATTATTTGATTTTTTGCTCATTCTCCCTTTATGTATACCTTTCATCCTTATTTTGATTTATCCTTTTTAACACTAATTTTTACTTATTTAATTTCAATTATTGATCTCGTATTTTCTGCATAGTATTTAACCTCTCCTTTTCCTTGTAATACATATTATTGAGATCTAAAATATTATTAGTTTTAATATTGCTTATAATCTCCCTATTCAAATTTGTAGCTTATCCTTAACCCCCGTGATTATTTTATGAGTTTTCTAATCATTATATTAATCCTTATTAGTATGTTATTATTTTATGATTTTTTTAAATTCCTTTCCCCCCTTGAAAACCTCCGTTTACCTTATTTTTGGAATCTAACATCTATTTTATTACTAAATGATGAATATTAAATAGTTTATATCTAATTTTAAAAAAAATTAGGATTTTAAATAATATTAAAATATAAAATCTACTCTTTATATCTAACTTTAGGGGCTTTTAAATAATATTAAAACATTAAAACTTTGTACTACTAAATTTAGGATTATTAAGAATTTTATCTAAATTTTTTGGATTTATCTAATATTAATATTAAACCTTTTTATAAATTATATAAAAATTTCTTAGTTTTAGAAATATCAAAATATTAGACATTTTTAAATTAAAATAAACTATTAAAGCTTTTAAATTAAAAATAATAATTTTCTTATTTGACTATATTCTTGATTGATTGTTCTCCAACGGCTAGTTTTCAACAACTAACCTGGAGTAATGATACATCCGTACTATTTATTCTTGAAGATTGTATGATTTCTTTCACCTTCTCCCAAGGATGAACCACATTGGTTGGTTCGAAAGGTTTACCAAATCATAATGATATGATTATTCCAAAAGACATTTATCTAAATACAACCCACTAAACAATTTCTAAACAACTGGTAGAGTTCCTATATTCATAAAACGTGTAATGAGAAAATACAAATCCCTAAACAATTTTGCACAAAAAGAAATACTTGGTAAAGAGAATTGTGAAAGAACTTGAGCAATTGAGAAAATGAATTGTTGAGTGCTACTAAATCCACTAAGAACTAAGACTCAGAAAGTATTTTCTAGAGAAAATGTTTATTTTTTTTCTTTTTCATTGGCAGATTCAAATACTGCTTCGTTAATTGTATAATTGCAAATATTTTAGTTTGTTTAGCTGCTATTTATATTTCTCTTCAATGTCGCATAAATTTGTAATTTGTTGTTGCAATGGAAATTTCAAGTTGTTTCTATTTTTTGTGTGCAAACTACTAGATCTGACACTCTTAATAAATAGCAATTGAAAATATCAAAGCCAATTTTTACGGGAAATAATAGAAATAAGTATTGATATTGCAAAAAGATATTCTCCACTAACTGTGTATTTTGATGACGATTTAATATCATTGAAATATGTGTGATATAAATAGAAATTGTGATACAATATAAGACTAAATGTGTCTACTTGTACTACGACTTGAAAGGTTTTCTAATGATATCCATCTTAGTTTACCCAAAATCTGTCAATGATTTTGATAGTCATACAATTTTTTGAAATAACCAGATACATATATGCTGTAATATGAGAAAAGGTTCATGACAATTATGAAACTTAGCTCTAAAAATACCAACAATAATTGTTAACAATCGTAAATGAATATCACGCATAGACATGTTTCACTATTTCTATAGAAAATTGATTTAGTTACTGAGCTAGCCCCCACTAGTAAATCGTTGACAAATTGTTTTATTTTGATACTGACAAAACTAATTGCTACTGAGTCCAAAAATTTTCCTGGAAATTTAATTTGTGTAAGATTTTGGCAAAAATAATGATGAAATTTCCGCAATATTCGAAACAACTTTGCCTCCTTCTAACAAGGGTTTTCATTACTAGAGTCATTAATCATGTTAATAGTGTGATGTTAGTAATCCTCACTATTATTAGTCGTTATTCATTACCAGATTCATATCTGATTTATCAACACGTTTAACATTTTCAATAGATAACAATTGAAAATTTCAAAGAAAATGTTAGTGGTAGATGGTGAAATAAATCTTGAAATTCGAAAATTATTTTCTTTCTTACTTTGGTAACAATTATTGTTTTAATTTTGTCGATATACGTGAACCAAATAGCAAGAATGTACAAAATAAAATAAATATGAGTTTATTGTGATCATGTACATTATTGTATAGGTATTTCATATGACGATACAGGAATATTGTGTGTACACAGAAGGTAATATCTATATGCTAAAATAATGCCAAAACATTTTACAGTTAATGTAGTAATAAAGGCTCCCGGATGCGGGTGACGAGACAACTGTCAGCTCAAAGCCACAAGGAGGCCATGTGCCATCCCGTGCCCAAGCGCTTCATTAACTCCGCTCTCCGCCACCATGAAATTTCAATTAAGGGAAGGAGGCAGGTCATTAATGCAGGCTATGTCACCATGGCAAGTTGGCTGGTTTCGTCTTCGGTGATTCGAGGTCATTTTATGGGAGGAAAAGAGGATCATGGCGCTCAGACGCTCATCCGCTGCTTCCTTGTTCAGCTTTCCAAGGCAGAGGGTTCCATTTCCAGAATTTACACTGTGTATTATGGGGGCACTGTTAGAAGGGGGCTCTGGACGGTGGGGCGCAGAGATATCGCTATTCCTGCATCCTCACTTACCCGTGCAGCAATGTTCCGTCGCAGAGGACCAGCGCGTGGAAGGCCAACTCGCCCTCCAACTGATCGACCGCAGGTGCAATGCTGCCGATGTCGCTGCCACAAAGGAATTTAGGCCACTCCCCTTCAGGCCAGCCAGATTCTGGACTCGGGCGATTCTGAGGCGGAGCTTGCTCCTGCTCTAGCATTTGGGTCTGCCATATTCTCGTTTGGCATCACGTGGGATAGGCCGCGCATCAACGCCCACGTCTCAGTCCTTTTCCTCGAAGAACCTGAGGAAGATGAAGGAGCAAGCAGTTTGGGGAAATCCCCCATCGGAGGCCAGGAGGCGGAGGAACAGCCACCAGCGGAGACATCGGGGCAGGCTCCAAAAAGCCGTCTGGCTCAGGAAACCACGACCACCAAGGCAAACGAGGAGGAGGAGGAGGAAGCACTTCGGGAAAGATACGGCTAGTACGAAGTGGTGGAGGAGAAGCCACCAGAATAGCCTTCGGATGGACCACCTCTTCCTCACTCCGCACTGCTCAGGTTTTGTTCTGGTCCCTTTTGGTCTAGCTTCTGTCTTTGGGTATGTTTTGGTTAACTCGAGTCCAGGTTATAATCGTCTGGTTCCCCAGTGCGGGATGTCTATGTTTTGGCTCCTTTGTGCCCCTGTGTGGGCGGTCCAAGGCAACAGTCGCGCCCCTGCGTGGGCGGTTCAAGGTCATTTTCGGGCCCCTGCGTGGGCGGTTCAAGGCAGCTTCGTGCCCCTACGAGGGTGTTCTGGATTTGTCACGGTTTTGTCTGGTCTTCAATGCTTAAGTGTCTCGGCACAGCAGTAAAGGCCTGGTCTGGGCATGTTTTGTCTTGCAAAAGTCAAGCCCACAGCGCCACTGATGGCCTTGGGCATCTTGTTATCCTGGTTGTAATTAAATGACTGTACATAATATAATAGATAGTTTTTTACAGAGAAACAAATGTAGTAATAAAGGCAATTAATTAGTTGTTTCATTAACACTAGAGCATGTCACTAAATATTGGCATATAGATTCCTTCGTACAACAATCAATATATTTTTTAAATGGATAAATAATGGACAAAGCTTTGGGAACAATCAAAGGGATGCTGAACATGAATTTTTTGTTAGATATGCATAACCATTTATGAATAGCTACTTCTATATTTAATAACATTGTTTAGTGGACATAGTCAAAGAAACATGAGCATGCATTTGTCTTCCGAATACGCTTCTTTTGAATAGAAGCTACGCCATACAGTAATATTAAGAGAATAAAAACACCTTTGCATAATAATTTTCATTAGATTATGTTTTATTAAATAATCGTTAATACAATTGCATCAAAAATCAGTCTTGTTTCTTTGAAACAACAATATAATGATTTCAAATATGTGCAAAAGGATGGTGTTTCAAATATGTGCAGAAAGATAATGTCTAAAACAAGGAACATAAACTTCTACTTTCACATGCATCTAAACTTTGATGATAGTGAACACAATAAAAGCTATGCACAAGGGATGATAGAGTATGGACATGTTAACTTTAATATTATGTGTTCCTAGGTGAAAATATGTAGATTTGCATTAAATAATTTGCACTCTATATTTTTTGTCCAAACAACTATGGAACTTCTAGTTGGATGCAAAAAATAATTGCAAAAAGATAAAAACCATATACAATATCAAATCTCATTTATCAATTTTAGTGTTTCATATTGTAGGAGTTTTTAGCCAAATTAATATTTGTGTGTATGGCATATTGTACCTAATATACATCATAATAATAACACATAACATACAAATGGTTGAAATAATTATCTATGGTCCTGATAAAGAGACTTCATATTCATACCTCATATGCAAAAATTAATTAAAAGATAGTACTAGTATTAATATCCATTCAATAAATCCACATGTAATGACGTTATCACAACTAGTTGCAAATATAGTGATATGCATTATGTATTTTTGGTCTGATCACATATGAAACTGCTAACTGAATGCAAACATTAATTGCAGAAAGATCAAAACCATATATAATATCAAATCTCATTTATCAATTTTAGTGTTGTATATTGGAGTGGGTTTTAGCCAAATTAATATTCATTTTTATGACATATTGTATCTCGTAGCCATCATAAAAATTGTAGATAACATACAAAATATTGAAAGAATTCTCTATGTTCCCAATTAAGAAACTCGGTATTCACACATAGCATACAAAAATTAATTAAAAGAAAGTACTACTATCAATATTCATTCAGTAAATCCACACACAATCATGTTATCACAACTAGTTGCAAAGATATGGATATGGCCATATCTGTCGAAATTATAAAATACCCTTTTCGATATCTATTCAGTGAATTATAGTATATATTTGTTTTAATGGACCAGTATTTAGCATTTGATTCAATTATCCTAGATTAGAGAAAAATCTATGAGGATTAGTTGGGTGTGCTATTGGTGTTGGTGTTGATGTGTCCCTTGCTACTATAGTTGTTGTTGGTATCGTAAGTGTTATAATGAGTAGCTCGTATGTATATGTAATTAGTGAGAGAAATTAGCAATAGATAGAGAACATATGGAGAAACCATAGTTAATGAATTAGAGATTAGGCCTAGAATATTTCTCAAGTGAGTGGTACATTGTGATGGTAATGAGAATGCAATATGGATATGGATGGTGAGATTTTTGCTTTTAGGCCTAGAATATTTCTCGGCTGAGTGGTACATTGTGATGGTAATGAGAATGTAATATGGATATGGATGGTGAGGTTTTTCGTTTTCTTTTTTTAGTAGTATATTGCACAGTACTATTTGGTATTAGCCTACTAGAGAAATCTATGTTGACGTGCTTGTGTGTATACAAAACGAGTGGTTATTTTATTATTAGTAGATTAGATGAAATGTGTGGGTTAGTACAATGAAATATGGAGATCTCTTTGGGCATTGTGAATTTTCTTTGCAATTATTCCCATGTGCATTTGAATTTTGTTATTTTTATTGTTGTTATTATTATATGTTTTATTATTATTATTATTATTATTATTATTATTTATGAACGTATTTTGCTACTACGAAAATAGCTATGAGAAGAAAGTTGTACATGAGTATTGGTTCATAACATGTTCTTTGGAAAAATCATGAGCAGAAAAGAACAAATGCATGCACATAAGGATAAATAGTTTTACATGCCTCAGTTACAAGGTCAATTATTGCTTTGCATGCAATTCGATTTTGATACTCATGCTTTTTTATTCTAGAGCTTCTTCCTACAAAGTTGTGATTGTACCATTTACAAAATGTAATTAGCATTATTTGGGCCTACTACGTGTAGCTCTTATTCTCATTTCATTTATATTTTAGGACATCAGGAAATTTTCAAGGAAGAGAATATAATAAGCTTTAATTCTATGATCATAAGTGCATTTTTACTTTGTCAAAAGAAAACTTACAAAATGAAATTTTTATTATTGATGTGATGAACAAGTTCTTTTAATATTGAATAATAAAGTAAAATTGTCAAAAGTATATAATATAGAATTAGCAAAGCGTAAATTAATTTTATAGAGTGAATTCCTTGAATTACCTTGATATCGACTTCTAAAGCATAGGAAATATATCTACCATAAGTAGTAGCAAAATTTAAAGATGGATGACGATCAATGATTAATGAATATAATTGAAAGCGATAGTAGAAAGATGTTATTTTATATCATTAAAAATGATAGTAGCTAAATGTATTTTCATATATGACCTATTTAATTATGGAAAAATTAAAGCGGTTGCATGTTATTTTGGAAAACAACAGTGGGGATTGCATGGGGCAGGGAAGGGGGGGCAAGCTAGGAGCGGAGATTTAATTATGCAGAATATTGAAAGATTTCAGACATTAGATAAAAATTCTTGTTATTTGAGAAAAAAAAATGTTATTTTTCATTTTCTATAGTCTACAGATAAGAGAAAATAACAAATTGCAAATATTGGTCAATGCTAGATGACAATATTCGAAGTAAAAAAAATGATGTTTGTTATTGGTATTATAAAAAACTAAAATATGTCATTCGTTTAGAAACAACTTTAGTCAAGCTCAACTTGTAATCATGTTCAAATTATAATTACCATAGCTATGATTAAAATAAACATCAAAACCAACACATATTTGTGACAATAAAAAACAGTTACTGAATATCCATTTTCATTTCTATCAACAAAAGAACAACGATGTTCGAATTGTTCACAAAACCAATTAACAATGTTAGAATTTTCAGAGTGAAATGTGTTTTTAACAATAAGGTATACAATTTGAATAACAATAATACTTTACAGTTACTCATAATAGTTATTTTTTCGATATCAACACGTTTTTCTAATATTGCAGTTCACTAGCATATTCACGATTTCCATTCCTGTTCTTTTGTCTCTTTAACTTTGGGCTCCTGCATTTCAAAAAAATAGAAACAATTGTTCCACAATTAATCACATAAATGATAATGTGACTCTGAAACATAGATATGGGAAAAAAATAAGAAGAAGGAGGAGGTAAACCATGTGCACATGTAAACTACCATGGAAACATTCATACAAAAAATAACAATCAATTTGTAAAGAGTTTACCAAAACCTATATGTAATCATGTACATAGTTCTATGAAAAATCCAATTGCAATGAAAAGTGAAAAAATGCATCTAGATATTGACTGAATTCACAATAAAATACTTAAAAATATTAACATTTGATCACCAGTAAATAAAAAAGTGATCATTCCAAGATTCAAGACAACTTACACTATCTAAAAGCATATGTCCTTATCACTTAACTGTTAACTATTTTCAGAGTTGTTGTTTATTAAAACAAAATCTTTAACTTTTCCTGAATGAAATGTTTCATAGGAGTAGTCGTGAGTTTCAATTGGTCACTTTTACTAAATATATCTTTCTGAGTTTATGTGATCTTGCGTTGCAATTCTACATCCAAAACATAGTTTTGTTCATTAACATTAACAAAGCCAATTAACCATTCCCTATGCCATTCCCAATTAGTCATAATTTTGTCGTAGAATTTTGATGCCTTTGAATATTTTAGTTTATCTAATTCAATTGTTAAAGTTGTCTTAAAATTAAATGAGAGTCACATGTAATACGGGAGTCATTCAGATTCTTCACAATCTCTACATCTTTGACACGTGCATATGCCCTTCGACTCTCTATGTTTTGATATCTATAAATAATGTTTTCCATTCTTCTGATTCTCTAAGACCATGCAACTTTGAGTTACTTTACTTGATTAGCATTTGGAAATTCCTACAATCTTTTCTCTACATGAGAAAGCAAATCAAGTCCGTGGCTAAAAGAAAATAAGTCTTTGTTCATGAAATACATGTTTCCTTCTATATCACATTCAATGCACTCAAAAAATGACTTAGCTCTTTATCCCAGGTGCTTCAGATTATAAGTTTCTTGCCATGAATGTTGAATGAATTGTAACTATTTCCATATATTTCAAAAAATATAATTTTTCATCACATTAAGAAAACAAGTAGATTTAAGAAATCTAGACAATGTTTCACGAAACGTCACTGTAGGAAGGGTTGTTCATATTGCTAAGGAAGTCATCAACGAATGATTCATATCTACATCATCTTATAGCTCCTCTAATATTGGTTTTGATTTTAAGTTGTTTGCTTCCCATTGACAAAGAGACTATACAAATTTGTTACTATTAACTTGATGTAATTCCATGAGCGATGTGATTACAGCTCTAGAAAAATCAACCTGCATTTTTTTTGGGTCTAAAACATTATTACTTTGAATATCTACCTTCTCAATGTTCATTTGTTTACTACTATTTTCATACTTTACATTTCATAATGTGACAAAACCATCATAAAAAATAATAGATTCCTTGGCAATCTGGGTATTTTCTTGATTTTCAGCAAAACAAACATTAATCCAATCAAGTAGTTTAGCGTTGTCAACTTCATCATTTATATTTTCACCAACATTTACTATTCTCATAGAACTTCTGAGATTGGTTGATTCAACATCATACACTTCTTTTGAAATAAATCTTCGATCACACTTGTGTGCTTCATGTCATTCTATAGCTTGTTGAAAACCGGTTTCGTATTTACAATATCATTTATCCTATTTTCACTTGACAATGAACTCACATCAATATTGTTTATCTATTATACACATTTCTCTATATAAGCATCAATTCTTGATTCGTGGATGATTTGTTCAACATCTAAGATTAGCCCTTGATTTCCATGGGTATCATTTATGTAATGTATAAATTTATCTTCATAAATATTGATAAGTGATACTACCATGATATATTCAACATTTTTGATTAGCCGTTGTTTTCTTATCATTGCATGTTGACATTGTTTGTTCTGTTCTCTTATTTTTGCAGATAAGTTTTCGTATCCATTTTTTCTAAGTGTGTTTGAAATAGGACCTCTTCATATAAATATTTAATTGCTTCAACTTTACTTAGGTTAAACACATTTAAAGCCTGTGGAATATCTGTAACATGGGAAACATCTTTTATAGCGATTTATCCAGTAGTCAACGACAAAGGAATGAACTGTTTCATCTTATTTCTTTCAAATATATCTAGGCATTAAAGTTATTGCCTACAGACATCAATAACAAAATACTTGATTGTAACAAATTTTGGTAATAACAATTGCCTACCTTGAAGCCCATATATTTGAATTAATGTATTGGTTTCTCTTTCTTCATGCATGATCTAGGTTATCTTTTGTTTATAGATGCATTAAAAGAATTACATATACAGTTTGTGGCTTAACCGAAGAGAAACCTTAAATTTGCACATGTGAGAGAAATAAGAAGAAGAGCATAAAAAGAGAAGAAGACAAGAACTTGATAACGTAGTTCGTCCTTGCTAGACTACATCTCCAGGCCCTACTCAATCAATGGGGAGGCCTTCATTCATTAAAAATGGCATCAAAAGAAGTTACATTCATCAGTTACAAAAATGGAGCATTATACCTCCATGCTGAAAATGCCCGAAAATTGGTGAGCTTTGCTGCAAAAATTGACATCACTGTTGGATTCCTGTCATCGAGAAGTGCAAAATCTACATAAAACTTGCCCAATTTTGATACTGGACCAAAATCACCATCTTCAAAAATTCTGCTCTCCTTACCTTGAAAAATATGCCTACTGATCTCCTCTCCCTGCTCTGGGTAAAGAACTGCATTTATATAATTTTCCTGGTGGAGTTACCAAGAAATTGGTTGGGGTGGTGATGGGATGAGATTTTGGGGTTTAACCAAAATCCCAACTCCCAATAATTCGAAAAGATGAAACCACTTCTAATTGCTCCTCTCCAGAAACCGATCTATCTTGCGGTGCACGCTGGCTAAACAATCACATAAACAAAAGCATGATATAAACCAAACGCCAAAGTACCTTTCACGGTATCAGTGTACGCAATAGCTGGGATTTTATAATTCCACTTGGCGAGAACTCAAGATAAAATTTAGGACTTCTAAAAGTAACAGAGCTGAAGTAGAAGAGACTCTGGCTCCCCTGTCAGTGTGTACATCAATCACAATTAAATAATATTAACTTATTTATAAAACACATAAGCGTATAAAATTAACACAGAACACTAACACACTTTATTAGATATTTACGGAACAGTTACAAAATTAAGGCATTTCAGCCTTAAAAACGAGCTCACGCTCGGCTACATCTAGCTCACTCACAAATTTCCTCACAAATAAGATATATCTCACACCCTATCACATTACATTTATATAAGATGCATTAGGAAGAATTGATAAGATTTTCTCCTAGTTTTTCTACAATGAAAGCTCTCCAAACGCGTGCATGGTTGTATCCATCTTATCTACTTTAAATTATCCACTTTAAATTCTCTTTTCTGCTTTAAAACAAGCTTTTCTCTATTCTGATTCTCTGGTCCAGGTTTGCTCACTTAGTTGCTGGTTGCTCCCGCATCAGAATCCCGAGGCACAAAAATTTATGACCTCCTGGTCATATGCTTCTGGTCTTCATAATAGCAATTTTATCCACTGCATTCCTTCACTAGAACTCTGTGAGCTGCAACCAAACTCTACAGTAACAACCTCCTTTGTTACACGATACCTCACCAAGCCCTCCACACTCGGTCTTTTGGCATCCTTCTCTAGGTTGCTGCAAATCTTCTCACCTTCCAATGCCGCCATCTGCTCAATAGCAAGACCATAAACTCTCCATCTTTAACACAATTGTACCTCTTTCCATAGAATCTTTTACTGCTCTGATACCACCTGATGAAAATGAGATTTTGGGGCTTGCCCAAAATCCCAAATTCTTTAAAAATCTTGATCCTGGACATGTGGGTTATGGGCCCACTCAATCTTTGGGAAGCCTTTTAATTAATTCACCGTTATAGTCTGTCTTGCTCTCATTTGAACATTCATGCAGCCGCCGCAGAGTGATTTTATATATTTACGGAACAATTACAAAGTTAAGGCCTTTCAGCCTTAAAATGAACTCATGCTCGGCTACATCTTGCCCACTCACAATTTTCTTCACAAAATAAGATATCTATTACACCCCTATTGCATTACATTTATATAAAAAAAAATTTCTCCACAGAAACTCTCCAAAAAGCGTGCCTGACTATTAATAATAGGAATTCTATCTAGTCTTATTCATTCTCTCTTTAGTTTTTTTCCTTTCACTGCTTTAAGGGAGATTTTCTCTATTTTTTCCCTTTTTTCAGCTCCGCTGGTCCACGTCTTCATGCTCCACTTGGATTTTTCTTTAATTAAGAAAAGGGTGAGATGCACCTGCATTAGGTGGGTTGGTAAAAGCATTAGGATAGTGTGGAGGAGATTAGGAGGTCAAATCCTTCCCCTCCACAAATATCCTTTTATAGTTTTTAAAACCAATAAGCAACCCAACCACTTTACATGTGGTAATTTTATATAACAACCCAACCATTATTTAAATATATAAAAACATTTTGTTGGGTAGTGGGCCCACCATTTGGGTGGCCCGCACCCATCGCCATGAACCAATTTATAGCAATAGTGCAACGTACATGGCATGGGGGTTTTGTTAACTGATTGGTGGATTACGCCCTTCGTGCTATACAGTTACCATGCGTGGATCATGCCCACAGTTATAGTATTTTATTTAAATGGGGTGTGGGTGGTTGGGTCCACACCCCAAGGGTGAGCCCACCATCCCTTGTACCCATCATGCCATCCATTATAACCATACTCCTTTTATTCGTTGACTTGTTTTATATATGGTTTGTTTTGGTTTATTACAATATATAGATTAACCATATTTCCAATATGGTTTTGTTTTAATATCTTAATAACCACCCACTATCGATTTAAGTGAATGTTTTTTTGGCTTGACTTCACGTTGGTTGTATTGTTTGGATTTTTTTATTTAATATAACCATATAAATAAAACCATATTTTATATTGTTTTTTTGGTATGGTTGAATTTTGACATATTTATGGTTCTGTTTTGTTTTGGGTTTGGTTATATACTTATTTAGTAACCAAAAATGATTTTTGTTCTCTTGTGCAGGTTTAGAAGGCCACTGGACGGATGTCATGTGTCAAGATGCCATGTGGGTCCCACCTGCGAACTGAGATGCCATCTGGTGCACTATGGGCCCCATTTTTCCTCTACCATACTAAACTTTCAAGAGCTTTATGTTTTGCATATGAGTTCAGATTAATGAACCGTTCACACGACTGCGATCAGGAAGATGAGCCATCTCAACTGATGCCACCGAGTTCTCCTTTCTACCATTCTCAATTTCGAGCCTTATCCATCCCCTTAGTGTCTCAAGATCCTCCTAGATCAATCCTCCCCACTAAGGGGCTTTTGGTCCTCCAAAAGAATTAGCACACTGTCAATCCACACTTTCAATCTCCTGCATGTGAAACTAGTACATTCTTGCAATTATGCCCACCACACATGACTCAAAAACCCCTCCTTGCCAAGAGTTCATAGCACACACTCATTGGCCAAGGATTACATGAAAAGTAATTAATGCCTCAAATACTACTAAGGAAAGGCCAAAATATCATCGTTGTGTCTTGAAGCGATGGGAAACACGCCATCATTTTTAAATTGTAATGTATGATTTACAATAGTGGCCATAACAAGTTGCTACTCCTAAAAAAACCATCTTAACAATGTAGACCATCGTGACTAGTACGGATTCATCTGTTAAACATGTTAATCTTTCAGCTCCTTTGGCAACATTTATAGAACATGGAGCACGAGACACGTGGTTTTCTGGTGTCCCTCTTTGTTGCAATGACTACAACAATTCTTGCTCCTCCAAACTTTCGGGGCTGCCTTGGGGTGCTTCCCCTTCCTGTTTCTTTGAAAGGTGTTCATGGAACCCTCACTATCACTGGATTGTGAGGAAGGAATTTCATCATTTGTTCTTGGCTGGTTACTAGCTATATTTGATTTTTCCTCCACTTCCTTTCTGGTGTATCCGACTCCTGCATAGTGCGACAACTCCTTGACTTTGATGGGATTTATGATTCCTTGGTCTTTGATGCCGAGCCCCCTTCCTTGATATCCCATATTCTTCATTAATTTTGATCCAATCCCTATAGTATGGTTTTCAAAAGTAGCAAATTCATCATCATGAGAATCACATGAAATGGAGAATCACTTTTTACCTCCAAATAGCTATGTTTTGGTTGTTCCAAGGCCCCATCCTTGGGTTGCAACTCACATAGTAACCTTGGTTTTCATCCCTCACCTCTTGTAGAAGCTTCCTTAGTTTAACATTCTCTAGTTGGATGCGGTGATTGACCTCTTCAAGTTCTTGGAGTCTTGCTTAGGGAAGTGTCCTAGTTGAAATCCTCGATTCATAACCAGAATCAGACCTCAATTCTATGGGTCCTCTTGTCGTGACCCCCAGGGCTGTAAAATTCATCTCATTAGCGAAGTCAGACCCCAAGTTAATGAGCCTACCTCATGGAAATCCTGTAGCTATGACTTTCTCATCTTCCTTTGACTCGGAATATTAGCTTTTCTATATGGTGGCAATGACCTTCTGTTTCCCATTTTTGTCATTCCTTTCAGGTCTCAACTTAGGGTGCAGCTTCCAACAATTCTCTTCATCATGCCCCTCTTTCTCGTAATGGGTACAAGGTATTTTTCTTCCCTTCTTTTCAGTGCTGCCGTTCTCTTTGATTGGTCATCTTTGTCATATTTTTCCCTTTTTCTCAATGTGAATGGCCTATACACTAGCAACATCAATGGTGGTTGGTTCAAACAATAAGAATGAATGTCTAATATAATTATTTCATGATCCAATGTATTTAGTTACAATTTCAGGTGTATCAAGTGCAATACCCAAATTAAGTGCTTGCCTCCTAAATTCTTCGGTAAAAAACTAAACATCCTAACCTTTGCCTTGCCTTAAATACAACCAGCTCATTAAGCATTTTGCATGTAACCCAATGGATAAAATTGTGCTTTTAATGCAGAAATGAAATTAGGCCAAGAGGACTAAAGATTATCTACATCCTTACTTCTTTGTAGTTTTCTCTCCCACCAAACGAGAGCGGTGCTGGTTAATTGCAAATAGGCCAACTGAATCTTTGCTTCATCCTCCATGATCTGTTGAATCCTGCAGTAGATCTCAATCTACTTAATCCAATTATTAAGTTTTTCTGCATTACTTTCACCATTATACATGGGGAGATCAAATTTAACATCTAATTTAAAGAAAGGCTTCTTAGATGCATCTTTGGAATTTCAATTATTATCATGATGAGAATAAAAGGAAGAACTTCGACTTGTAGAAGGAGAAGGAGGTGGATTTCCTCCTTTGTCATCTCTGTGTACTTAACCTTGTCCTTCTAGAGTTTTCCCTTATATGTTTTCTAGTTTTTCGAGCTTTGAGAACAACTTCTCGACATGATCTACCATCATACAGAAAGTCTTGTAGAAATTGAGCTCCTCCTCATACCGAGCCTCTTCATCTGTCATGTTTCTCCTTCGATGTGCACGCCCAACCTTGGGATTGAAAGACTGTAGTTCTCCTTCGTCTCTTCGGAATCTATTTCTCATTAGCACACAAACATGAAATTCACATCTAAAAACACCCACTCTAATACCACTTGATCTAGGTTATATTTTTTTTTATAGATGCGTTAAAAGAATTCCATATACAGTTTGTAGCTTAACCAAATAGAAACCTTAAATGTGCACATGTGAGAGAAAGAAGAAGAAGAGCATAAAAATACAAGAAGACAAGAACTTGATAATAGATTTTGTCCCTCCTGGACTACATCTCCGAGCCCTACTAAATAAATGTGTAGGCCTTCATTCATTAAAAATGGCATCAAAAGAAGTTACGTTCATTAGTTACAAAAATGGAGCATTATACCTCCATGCTAAAAATTCCTGAAAATTGAAGAGCTCTGCTGCAAAAACTGACATTGTCATTGTATTACCATCGCTGAGAGGTACATAATCAAAATAGAGCTTGCCTAATTTTGATACTGGAACAAAATCACCCTCTTCAAAAATTTTGCTCTCCTTGCCTTGGAAAACATGCCTGCTGATCTCCTCTCCTTGCTCTGGGTAAAGTATTGTGTTTATATAATTTTCTTGGTGGAGTTACCAAGAAATTGGTTTGCGTGGGTTTGTAAAAGCACTAAGATAGTGTGGAGGACGTTAGGAGGTCAAACCCTGCCCCTCCACAAATATCCTTTTACAGTTTTGAAAACCAATAAATAACCCAACCACTTTACATGTGGTAATTTTATATAACAACCCAACCATTATTTAAATATATAAATACATTTTGTTGGGTAGTGGGCCCACCATTTGGGTGGCCCACACCCATCCCTAGGAACCAAGTTATAACAATAGTGCAACGTATGTGGTATGTGGGTTTTGTTAACTGTCTGGTGGATTATGCCCTTTGTGCTATCCACTTACCATGCATGGATTATGCCCACAGTTATAGTCTTTTATTTAAATGGGGTGTGGGTATTTGGGTCCATGCCCCAAGGGTCAGCCCACCATCACTTGTACCCATCATGCCATCCGTTATAACCATAATCCTTTTAATCGTTGACTTGTTTTATATATGGTTTGTTTTGGTTTATTACAATATATATATTAACCATATTTCCAATGTGGTTTTGTTTTAATATTTTAATAACCACCCACCATCGATTTGCGTGAATGCTTTTTTTGGTTTTACTTCATGTTGGTTGTATTGTTTGGATTTCTTTTTTCTTTAATATAACCATATAAATACAACCATCTTTTATATTGTTTTTTGGTATGGTTGGATTTTGACATATTTATGGTTTTGTTTTGTTTTGGGTTTGGTTTTATAGTTATTTAATAACCAAAAAAGATTTGTGTTCTCCTGTGCGGGTTTAGAAGGCCACTGGAGGGATGCCATGTCTCAAGGTACCATGTGGGTCCCACCTACTGACTCGGATGCCATGTGGCGTACTATGGGCCCCATTTTTCCTCTGCCATACCAAACTTTGAAGAGCTCTATCTTTTGCATATGAGCTCAGATTGATGAAACGTTTGCACCCTTGGGATCAGGAAGACGAGCCCTCTCAACTAATGCCACCAAATTCTCCTTTCTACCATTCTCAATTTTGAGCCTTTCCCATCCCCTTAATGTCTCGGGATCCTCCTGGATCAATGCATACCTTTTCCCCATAGGAAAACTTGTGTGTCTCTAGATATATGATGAGGTTCTTATCCAATTATCATGTAGTTGATTTTCCTCACAAAATCATATCAACTTAGATTTTTCTTCTTAAAGAAACGTTATTCTTCCACAATATAAGATTCTAGAATTTAATTGGTTCTTGATTCACATTGAATTTAGGTTTACATGGAAAAATGCTAAATCTATTAGTTGCAGTCAAAGCTATTATAAGATAAAGAACCATGAAAAACATTTTGGTCTTGGATAAATTGGTTAACTGAAAAGTTAATTCATTATAAATGATATAACACTAGTCAAATACACAATCATTTTGTATTTCTGACAAAGAATATAGGCAATGTATTTTGGAACCCTTGTTGTAGTTTCACGACCCATAAAATGTGCACAGATAGAATAAAATTCTCTAAATGGTTGTTTAAATGAAAAGATTTCAAGAACAAAGAGATTGCAAGGAACTTTGTGCTCGGCAAAAGTAAATCCATAATAACAATAGGTTCGCCTACTTCTGAGATCATGAATCTATTTTCTTTGGGAAATCATAAGAAAACATTATCATACAGTAACTTTAATATTCATCTAAATCTCTTCACATTCAAAGGTATACTCTTCATTTGCGGGATAATTTTTCTTGTTCCTTCATCAAAAAAATTCACGCACAAATGAACAATTTCCTAAAAATAAAAAAACTCTTGACACACATGCAACATTCGCTAATCCAATACTACAAATCTTGTTACATTTTTTTTTCTCTTCCATTGGTAGATTAGCGTAACGCTCATATGCAATTGACCAGTGCGATTTCTCATCGACAACACCATGTAAATTAAAGGTATCAGTGTAAATAACTTCTTCATTCTTTCTACTTACCATAGTTGTTTTGTAGCTAAAAACACCTTCTGAATCAATAATGTTCTTAACACCATTGAATTGCACAAATTTCTTTTTTTTATTATTCTGTATATATTAACTGCATCTTACTTTTTCAAACACAAAATCGGCTCTGACTATTACAAGTGTGGAATATGTTACACGTAACATTTGTCATTAAGAATAAATAACATTGACCAAAAGTTTTGTTTATAGGACACAAAGAAGTGCGGAGAATGTTCATTGTGCTAGAAAAGCTTTCATTTTTTCATTGTGTAGAAAATACGATTGTTTATATTTATATTATTGATGATATTTTAATTGTAAATAAATTTTTGAAGATCTATTTGTTTATGCTTTTGTGAGCCATATGATTAATTGATGAACAAGTTGGCTTTAACTGTTTTTTTGCATATTATCGAATACAAAATCTCCCATGTTATATGAAAATTTGTTTAAAGGAAATAAATTATAATGCCTTAGTATTGCATCTGTACCATTGTTTTCGACAATAAACAAATTCTTCTCCATTAATGATTTAGCAATCAAATTTCAAATATTCTTGTTCATTGATGCTTTAGCATTTACAATATTCAGAAATAATAATAATAACAATTTAACTACAAACATATGCTCAATGACAATCACAACATAAAAAATTTATAGGAAAACAAGTAAAATGATAAAGATACAACTGATTTCACATAAAAATCTTGTATATGGATGAGATATTTAGTCAAAAGACAAATGAACCACAACATACCTAATACACATATTGTAAAATATGTATCTATGTTCAAAAATATATATTTTGTACAAGTCTTATGCTAACAAGTAAAATGCACAATTCTCAGAATAAATTTTCGATTGCGACAACTAGAATAAAACCATTTGTAACGAGCATTACCTCACAACGAACTATGAAATATAGCAATATGCAATATTGACATGCATCCCCCCCTTAAAAAAAAGAGAAAAACTTAATGATCAACAACTAGCCAATGCAACTATCAAAACATTACGTGTTAAAAGTATACAACATGAGCTTTATAAAACCTAGACTATTTGATTTATGACCCTTAAGCTAATGAACAAAACACACTAACCCATTTATTATTATTAAGATTATTTCGTAGAAGTTATATAAAATGTAGACCCTTTGATTTATGATTTATGTCAAAGAACCAGTATGCAGATTAACAAATGCAATTTTTATATGACAAAGATTTGCACTTCTATAAACATTTCCCCTTCACATAGTTCTCTTGCACACTTTTCTTCTACATAACGCTGATTTTAAAAAAATGAAAACCACTTAACATCACTCATTTTGTATAATGTATCACACAATCTCATATCTATTTAGCTTCATATGTTTTTGCCTCAAAAGAAAAATAATTACACAGGGTTCTTTATATACAGAAACGAGAAATATAGGGCTAAATGGCATTGAGAATAGATGATGCTACTATCATAGTAGCTTTATATTACATAGCCAGAAGAGAAATTTCATAAAACTATGGATCTATGAAAAGTAGAGGATTTACGTATTACAACAAAGCATAGATGGACACACCTTCAACTTTAAATTGTGCTTGAATTACATCCCTTAATATCGTATAAAAAACAACCATATATTAGATATGCTATATAACATCAATTCAAAATAGAAAATGTCTTTTGCAATATATTATTACTCTAGAAAATAGCTAGTGTTCAATCAACAATGGTTTTTTTTGCACCTCACAAAGAGAAACTATTACCCACATGCATTTACTTATATCATTAATATGGAAGAAAACCAATGTTCAATTGTCAATGAATTTTTCTCCTTGAGAATAGAAACTTGACTTTCTACTCCTCACAGAGAGATGCCAATTGAATTGCAAAAAATTAGTGGAAGTTATTTGCTAATAACAATTTAATCGTTATCTAGATACAGTATTATTAATGCAATATTGATAGCGTACAACCAGGAGAAGTGACTATAAGAGATTTAATGCAATTCATATCTGAATGAGAATAAATTACCATAATTGTTATAATAATGATAATGAAAATTGAATTGAAAAAAAGGAGTCAACGTTATTTCGTAATCATAGTTTAATCATCCTCATCATTATCTAAATACACGGTTATGTAGTCTAGATTTTTAAACGTCACAATGGCTTAAATGCAATATTGATGATGGACAATTAGAAAAATTGATAGTAAGAAATATCATGGAATATGAAACAATTTCCATAATTTCTATAATAATCACAATTGTATTGAAATAAAACAACTAGCATTATTCCTGAATCGTTTGTTATAAATTTTAGAAATGGCAGATGTAAATTATCCTTTTCGAATAGAACTAAAATGATTTCACGTACTTTTCACTCATAAGTGTATTAATCTCAATCTAAAATTACTAATGATAAAGTGAGTTCAACAATCGTCTACGAAAATGATAATTTCTGTGAATCTGCTACAAGTACAAAGCTACAACAAATAGAATGAACTTGGAAAAACAACCATGTACCGCAACAATTGCAGTAGAAATTGATAATGTCATGTTAATAATTCAGAGTGAAGGTAAAGAAATATCTAAAACGAATGAATGCTTATATTGTTTTTTGGTCTGTTATGGTCAAAGTGTACCAAAGCACTCTAAAGACAATTCCTACAATTATCAAGAGCCCTTGTTCAATCACAATGTTTTTTGGTAAGAATATCGACATATGATGTAGCGCCAACAAACCGTAAATGATGCACCTATAATTAATGATAGTTTCATATCCCCATATTCTCAGCACATAACATTATTATGGACAAAATGAATTTATTTATTAATGATCTATCCTGCTAATTGAATGCAAGTTTTACGAAATTCAATCCTTTTAATGATTCTACTCATAGTATTTTGAGCTAACAATATGGAAAAATGATGCACTGCCAACATACTGGAAATCATGTTGAATGAAAAAATGGAAAATTTTATCAACTTGTTACTAATAATCATATCATATGCCCATATCCTCAACACATAACATTACAATAGACAAAATGAGCAATTTTCTCAATGATCCACCAACAAAATGGAAAAATTGTTGAATGATCCATCGCATTGGTAGAATGAAAGTAAGCTTCATGAAATCTGTTGTGCAGTAATTTCCTTTATGTTTATAGAAATGATCCCTCTAGTCCTATGGGAGGATCTAGCAACAACGAAAGACAAATATATGCAAAATTTCTTTACTTATACTAGAAAATGCAAAGGAGGATAGATGACCTACCTCACTCTGAGGCTAAAATTCATTGGTGTCGCCCTTGATTTTGTTGCTTTGAACCTTAAACTACTATTCACTAATGTTGATGAATACCTTCCAGGAAAATCATGTGGCAACAAAAAACTCATACATAGAAAAACCAGTCCAATATAAACCGTATAACATATCAAGGAGTATTATACTAAATGAGAAATGATTGACGCATTTATGGAAATAAAACACATAATGTATTATTAGTAGATGATAAAGGGAAGAATTACAACCACTTAAGCCTTGATGTTGGAAGCCCACTTTAGGTGAGTTTTCAAGTCCTAGCTATGTCCTTCAAGCACTCATTTCTCCTTAATTTTCATAGAATGCATTTAGGCATAGTTTTACAATAGGAAGTTAACCAAGAAATAGCCAACCAACAGTTAACCAAAAGTAGATGGTAGGGGTTTGATTTATAGGGAAGGAGAGGGAGATGAGGATCCATAAAAGGGGGGAGAGGTTACACATTTCAAAGGGAAGATCAATGAAAATAGGATCAAGAATTAAGAATGGGAGGTCTCACTGCAATCCTCATTCAATTGCAACTAGTTCGTCGTTCTCGAGACTTCTAGTACGAGAAGATTCCCCTCCATTTTAGGAAAAATTACATAAAGAGGGCTGGCATGGATTTTCCTATCAAAAGGCGCACTCCCAGTGTTATTCATTAGTTAGACAAGAGGTTACCAGTGTGGTTTTGTCTACTAAAAGTAGTGTTGGGCTTGTGAAACAAGGTTTGCAAGAAGTTTTTCAGAATTTCTTCAAGGAAAGTATTCTTCTTCCTTAAAGGATGGTTCTGAACATGTTTCATGGTGAATACATTGTTTTTAACAACTTTCATTACTCTGCGACACTTGGGACATTGATAACACAAAGTGTGACAAAATACTATATCACAAAATCAAATGTTGTAAGGTTGTGCTCTTCGCACAGTGAAAGCTTTGTTTATGGAAATCATTATGTAAATAGGAATATCCCTACAACTAGAGAGAAAATCCATTCAATGGACGAAACTTTCAAGCTTTAAATATGCATAATCACAGACCTTGCACATAATTCATATGCACTTGCACTCACAAAATTTACAAAATAAATACTTTTATTTTTTTTTTTGTATGCAAAAATGAAATTCATATATCGAATGATGAAAGATTCAAATCTTCCCCTACACAATGGACTTAATTCACAGATCTGTGCGTATTCATATTTAAACAAAGATAATTATTAACTGATTAAAGGCTATGTTATGGTAATGGAAGCTCTCCATTTCGATAAGTTGTTTCATTCCACACAATTATTTGGAATTATTATTTATTTTTTCTGAATTTTTCTACTCCTATATTGATACAATAATAAAATTACATAGAGGCAATGGCCTTGAGAAGCCTAACCCATTGAAGTGGCATGCTCACAATACATCACTTGAACACAGACCAAAAGACTTGGTGAAGACTCACTAGAAGAGCTTCCATGAAGCAAAAAATGGTAGTATCGAAGCTGTAGACTAACCAGAGGTATATCTAGACCAAAATAGGTTGATTGGGACCATACAAGTAAATAGTAAAGCAGTGCCCATTCAAAACTGGAAACTTCCCCAAAAAATAGCTTAATCCGAAACTGAGACCCAAAGACACAGTCAGGAGAATGCCGCCCACGTAGGGGAAACTGGAAATTTAAGATTTTAAGAAAGGACTGAGATTGAGAACTATAAATTATATGATGACTATAAACCAGGTGGGAATTGAGCATCTTCAAATAGCAGAGAATCAAAAACCAAAAAAGGCAGACCTGATTAAGCTTCATGAGAGGTGGAAGGCGATTCTTCAACAATGCGACACCCATATTTGTAGGGGTCTTCATCCTCAGAGGGATGGCCCTCTTTGCCTGAAGAGCCGCCATTAGTAGGGGCGCTCAGACCGGATTGAATGTTCATGTCCTGGGTTGCAGAGCCACCAGGATCCTTTATCTGCGTATTGTCAATCTGAGCAATACTAGGCTTGTCTTCCACCCTTGTCTCCAAAGGCACCCCTGGAGTAACAGAAGCTATGAAGGAGGAATTATTGAAAGTACAGGGGAACCGGAAACGAGTGGTGTGAGATTGGTAATTTTTAGAGCATGTTGCTGTGTTATGCTACCCTCAACCCTGACCATGACCACTCCTAGTAACGGGACAATTGTTAGAGTACAAGTTCGAGGCTTCAGACGAGGAGTCTGAGGTAGTGGAGGAGGGCTGGCAGATGAGTGGCCTCGGGAGCTTCCTCTCCTGCAACTCATTCTCGGGGCAATCTAGGCATGTTGAAATGAGCAAGAATATCTGAACCGGTAGAAAATTGTAATGGCAGGGGGGTCCTAAAAGGGGCCTAATTTGAGCTCGTAGGACTGAGAACGAGTAGTAGCTGAAATTGCAGGAAGGGTTATGTGAAGTATTAAATCCAAGTGGTAAATTAGCACAGCGTTCCAGAGCAAGACGATTCCGTAGGCTCACTCGAGAGCAAGGCACTGTGACAACACTGGAGCAACAAGAGCTCAGGGGAGGAGCAAGAATGAAAAATAGGAGGAGCACCATAACTGATGTAGTTACAGGCTGTAGAGGGGGGAGGAGCTGCATTAATGTGGCATTGATGTTGTTGGTTGAAGACTTTGAAGTTGGCGTTACACGAGGCTGGATGGTGGTGGTTGTAAGCCATGTGCCAACCCACCAAGCCGCCCTCATACAGATTGACATGTTACAAACCCGCATCCAAGATATTTGGGATTATTATTATTATTACTATTATTATTATTATATATTATTGTTGATGTCTTAATTCTAAACATTTCAAAATAATTTACTGAAAAAAAACTCCACAAAATGAAATCTATCCAAATCTTTAATCGTATAAAATGGAACTTGCAGAAGCCTTACCTTAAGAAAATTTGTATGAATGTAATAAGAAAATGTGAAATATCATTACAATATGAATTAAAGTTATAAAGCTCTCTCTACACCTACATTCTCTTGCACATACTTTTCTCTCCGTACATCCTTAACTCACCATAGCTAACTCTCTAAAAGTTTTCAATGAAGAATAGTTTAAAATTAAGTTTCCATATGAGCCCCCATTCTTGTGTACATTATCCATCATTCACATAGAAAATGATTTACATAAGAAAATATCGACAAAAGGAAACATAATAGTAATAACTATAATTTTTTTATTAAAATTAATTACATATCAATGACAAAAATTTTGCTTTTTTACCTCTGTTTCCTCACACATATGCCATTCTCCACACATCATTGGGAAAATGAACATTTAGAATATGCAAACTCAAAGTCAACATTAATGGAAGAGAGAGACACAAAAAATCAAGAAAATTTACCTTAATGTTATATTTAAATTTCTAGAACAACTCTGCAAACATAGAATCAACATTTAGAATTGTAATTCGACAAGTTTATTCGCAACTGTAACACAAATTGAAGCCCATGGAACATTATTATGGAGTTGTACAACAGGAGCTCACTTCTTTTTTAGCTATGATAGCTTATGCTTTGGAATTTCTCGTTGATTTTGTCTTAAAGCATATTCAAATGCTTATATCTGAAGCATGGGTCTGTTTCAACATTCTAAATAGGAAAATGGCGTTACTAGAAATGAAGATAGGGCAACTACAATTCGCGAACAAAACATTCATTTGCCATCTATATAATTTGGCCCAAGCAGAGAACATCAATCTTGAAGAGGACACTAATGACACAGATAATGATATCATGGCCATTGACCAACATTCTCCCCCATCTTAGCTCAATCCAGAAGTTAGTGAAGCCAAAGTCACTTCTGATATAAAAAATATGCACTAATTTGCACAACAGTTAGATTTTTTCCTCGTTATTAAAGAAAATAATTTTAGAATAGCTTCTACAATTGAATAGTGAAGAATGTCAATATTTCTTCAAATTTTTTACTTATTATTGAATTTGAGAAGGAGAATTAATTTTCATGCATCATATTTATCTATATCATTATAAAGAAACATACATATCCCATCTTACACACAGTCAAAGCTCCATAGAAAGAATAATAATAATAATAATAACATATTAACATTAATTTCTTGATGAACCCCTCGACATCCTGAAAGAAAGCATCCTAATTTCATCCCTAACGAATAAAGTTTCTATTATGAAGCTCAACAAAGTAAAATCTTGGCACAATGAAGTGTCTCGTTCATAGCAATAACACATTGTTAAAGCACTCATGTAATACGAAACACTATGAAAAAACTCCATATTTCATTTTGCAATGCTCAAGTGTAAACCAATTTTCATAAGTAATATGCCTATAGATATAGAAAGTTTGTTTACTTAAACAAAAATGTATTTAAATAATTCTTACTAAAGATAGAAACTTGTTTTATTTTACAATTTTTTTTCTTTTGCGAAACCCATATTAAAGATTATATTGCAAGTCATAGAAGTTAAATTAGTAACTTGCAAATGAGTATTTGTAAACCATTGAAAAGAGACAGAATCACAAAATTGCATTATGTACCACATGTCCTCCCACACAAATGCATAGTAAAACCCCAAGCACAATGAAAATTAATAATTTTAATCTTTATGTTCTCTTGCAAATAACCTATCCTCTGCAAAGATTCATAGTTCTAAAATCAAATCTCTACATGATTTCTCCTCCACACATACTTCATACTTCGTACAGTAAAATTTTCGTGCAATGAAATATAATAATATTCCCCACTCTTCTACACATAGCCTATCTTCCTTAAACATTCATACAATATATGATCAATAAATCTCTGAAAGTATTAGATTTGTTCGAAAAATCAATAGCTTATATTGTAAGTCATAAAATACACAGTAGTAAATTGTAAATGAGTATTTTTGAAGTGTTACTGAGTATGAAACTAGCTAAGCACAAGTGAGTGTGCATTACTACATATGGAAAAGAAGTAAAATTACAAAATTTTGTTATGAACCACCCATTCTCCCACACAAACCCATAGTAAAAACACCGCACAATGAAAACTAACAACTTTAATCATTATTTTTTCTGACAAACACCCTATCCTCTGCAAAGATTCATAGTTCTAACATCAAAGCTCTACACAGTTTCTCCCCCACATATACTTCATTTTCTGCACCATGAAATCTCTACACAATGAAACATAATAATATTCCTCGCCCATAGTTCTAAAATAAAATCTCTTTGCAATTTCTCTGCCACACATACTTTATACTCTGCATAGCAAAATTTACATAAAATAAAACATAATAATATTCCCTTCTGTCCTCCTCATACCCCGTCCCTTGTAAACATTCATATGATATACCATTTGGAAATGTGTAGAATTATTAGATTCTTTTGGAAAATTGACAAACATACCCCATACTCATTAATTTACACATGCACTGACATTTATCCCAAAAAACATTATCCTAATAAAAACTCTACACAATGAAATATCTCGGACAAAATTCTTACCCCATCCTAATCAAAGCTCTATGCAATTTCCCTCCTACACATACTTCATACTCCACACAGTAAAAGATCTGCATAATGAAACATAACAATATTCCTCATTCTCTTGCCCTTACTTCATCTTTTGTAAGCATTAATAGATATATGATCTGAAAATTTGTAAAAGTGTCAGTCTTTTTTGAGAAATTGGTAAGCATATGCCATATCTGCATAGTGAAACATAATAATATTCCTCATTCTCCTACAAATACCTTGATATGATAGATAATCATAGTTCTCATGAAAATACCCTATCCTAATTTCATCTTTTCCATAAAAGCTCAACATAGTAAAATCTTCACACAATGAAATTTCCCACACAAACCCCATCCTCAACAAAGATTCAATTCTAGCACTAATGCTTAGAAAAATACTAAATTAATTGATTAATACCAGTCTCCCCACAACTTCCTCCACACATTCTTCTTCTCGTTCGCATACCTTGATACAATACATAATCATAGTTCTCTTGAAAATACCTTGTCCTAATTTCTTCTTTACCATAAAAGCTCAATACAGTAAAACATATGCAAAATGAAATCTCCTGCACACACCCGATCCTTCAAAAATATTCCATTCTAGCACTAATGCTCAGAACATTACTAAATTAATTGATTAATGGAAGTCTCTACAGAGCTCCCTTCGCACATTCTTCTTTCGTACACACTTTCCTTGCACAACCACCTTTGAACAACTAAATTCTTCCTCCCCACAACCACCATTGTAAAATTTTGACATATTAAATTTTATCCAAATCGAACTAGAAAGAGACCAACAAGCATTCCCTGATGTTGATCTCATAATGTAGTTCAAGACTGCATGGCCTAGAAAAATCAACACATTGAAATTAACAATAATAATCATTCTACAGAGATACATAGATCTAGAATTAAAATTTCTATGGAATTTCTCTCCCATACAAACTTTTTAATCCACATAGAAAAATATTTTCACAGTGAAACATCATAATATTCCATGTTCTCCCACACATACCCCATCCTATATAAACATGCATAAAATATATGATCTAGAAATTTGTAAAAGTAGCTACACACAATGACTTGTGTAGCCTACCATCGCCATCCCCCAACTATGTAAAATACATTGAACCACATTAGTTCTGTAATCGTGGGGAAGAGCATTACCATAACAGTGTTAGTGCCAGTGTTAGTGCCAGAGCACTCAATGACCAAATGCCCACTTAGAAAATTAGTTTTCTATTTATTTTTAAATAAAATGTCAGGTAATTACAAATACAAAAAATAAAATACTCTCCACCAAGGGAATTATGTCTCATCAAAAGGTGATAGGCCAATCGGTAACTAGAAATAATATTTGCAAGAAATTATAATTATTTTTAATTCATGCAAAATAGAAAAAAATCTGCATTTTCTTAAAATTGTGGTCAAAATGAATAAAATTAACAAAATAACGAACAATCAATGCAATTTGATTGCGAGGAAAATGCTATAGTCCCTAATGAGGAAGGGACTAAGAAAGAAATTCACTACCTTAAACAAAAAGATAGAAGGAAGAGAATGAGAAAGTAACTCAAGGTTGAGTCTCACTGATAACCATAAAAACATATAAAAAATTACACTGCTCTCTAAACATTTTAGCTAGAGAATACTTTACAGAATTTAATAATACAAAATTCCTTTTTCTTTAAAATGATCTCATTTCCTTACCATATACAAAAACTTCATCAGGCTATGGCTGATACAAAATTCCTTTCACACTTCCAAAAATATCATTTTATTCCTTTCTACATAGACGACCTTATATGGAAACAAAAAAAATGCCTTATGGTTATCAATTTTCTTACAGCGTGACACAAACATGACGCTGATAGGAAAAATTCCATTGGATTTGCATAATGTTGACCAAATGACTGGTGCTTTAGAAAATATAATACTACTAAGTAGATCAAAAAACATACATACATCCTTAAAAATTCTTTGTATTCCCATAAAACAGTTAGACCCGAGATATCATTTTTAGATAGATAAGTCTTCTTCTGTAATACGATGTTTCTTTTGTTACTTACACGAAAAAAAACATGGAGAACAACTTTATCAAATTAATATCCATTTGTTCCACGTAATAAGCACAAAGAAAAATTATGTGTTATGGAAATTACATGAATCCCATACACTTCAATGCAAAGCCAAACAAACCTTACATCTAGTTGAAACGAGCCATACCAATGGGTAAATAATATTACTCATATGTGTGTAACTATATATACCTTATTATTATTTGAAATATTGATTACTACTTAAATTATTCAAATAATGTTACATATAAATACATGTAGTGTTGTCTTAAGAGAGATAGACTATCTTGAACACAAAATCACTTGGTTGAGAGAATATCTAAACCACACATCAATATCAAAAACATCTACATCTAAACAACTCCTAAGGAATAGGAAGAAACTCCTTTATAGAGGAATAATCACAATTGAGACAAGTAGGAATTATATTTTCCAAGTCATCCCCATAATGACTACTTGTCTGGATCTTAATATGAAAAGATGAGTTGTGGTCGTTGGGTGCGAGATCCCCCAAAGGATATTTTGGGGATTAAAGAGCAGATTTTGACCAAATCTGATGTAAAGAATCTGTATTTTGTTGGCATGGAGTGCAAATATTTTAAATGATTCATATGGTTTTACACCGTAATTTTTGTAAGGTAATGTCAACTTTAGAGATCTACCCATAGTTTGTAGACCATGGGATTGTATAAATAGAGCGAGGCTGTAAGTTTTAAAGAAGTGAAGTTAACTGAAGGAAGTAAGATCCAATGATGAAGAATTGAGTCTGATCTAAGTGTCAAGTCGTGTCTTTGGGTCATAGAGTAGGAGATGGCTCTGCAGCTGAGTGCAAAGAGGCCTAGTAGTACACAGTTGAGTGCACGGACACTTGCAGCTAAGTGCATAGGGCGGGTTGAGTTTGTAACCTTTGGAGAAGCAATAAAGAGAACTTTCACATAATTTTTGTGTATCCTTTTCGTGTTTTGTGCATTGAAGGTATCATATATAAATTTCATTTCTATTGTTTATATGATGCACGAACTTATATGAATACGTTGATAAAATGAATATAAGATAAAGCATGTGTTTACGTGAAGATAACTAACTGTTATCAGAAGATAAGTAAGCTACATGGTTTAACCTAGGGAAGTAGCACATATCACTACTTTAGCAATGTGAAAGCACGTCATCCCCTAGTTAGGGTTGCACGAAGGTGATTCTAACAAATCGTGAAGGCCTCGTAGGTCAGGAGAGTGTGTGAAGTGACCTACGTGAAGGTATTTATAGTTAAACTAGACCGACCCCTCAGACATCTCAACGGTGTAGAAACTTGGTTCTAGCATCCCCCCATACTCCTTCAGTTGAGACCTCAATCCACGCTCTGCGGTATGTTGCCAAAAGGGCCAGTAGTATAGGGATTTGTTTGGCTAAATAACTCCGAACCTGGGTCAGTTCCATCAAACCAACAAATGGATCTGTTGTCAAGACCAGAATCTGCATAGAGATGTCTAATGTTGTATCATTGGAATCCAAATAAGAAGGAAATTGAAGGTTGGTGAGATAGAATAATTCACGAGTTCACGGTGTAGGAGAACAAGAATCCATGCCTGACAAAAGAAGAATGGTTAGACTTCTACTTGTACACAAAGATTCATGAAATCTTTTTCGCATCTTTCCCTACTGAGTTGTACGAGTGGATCGTGAAGCTAGCAAATAGCCAAGGAAGGTGGAAACTTGATAGTCCTATTGCGTGGACTTGAGAGTTGTTTTGCATATTGGAAGCATCAAAGGATAAGATCATGCCCACTGTTGGTCATTGGCTGGATTAGATTATAGGAGGATTCATTACTAAGTTCGTTGTAGATACTTAAGTTAGCTATAGCGAGGCAGAACAATGCTTTTTCAAAGGACTGTGAGGTGAGTAAGTAAAGTCTCTGAATACTTGGATTAAAATGCTATTGTGTGAAAATAGGGTTATGCAATTACCTTGACGTCTAGAGCTATTCGAAGTGGAAAAACCTAAAAAAAAGATGGAGGTAAGGGACTAGAGAATAACCCTTTGATTTCACCTTTGCGAGGGGATGAGAAATAAATTGTGAAGGTCTCGCCACGAAGTGCAATCAATTTGATAAGGCAAGGGTTCTGCACATACCATCCCCACCCACACTACCACCAGTTTCACCACCTTCAACTCCATCTTCGCTCGTACCAGCTCTGCTACCACTGCGAGTCAATATAGCAAGCGTGATAAAGTTGCCTATGTTGAAGGGAGTATGAAATGAAGATCCGGACCTATTTTGGTTCATGATAAGAGCCGTATGGGAAGCGCAGGGAGTTACAAATGATAATATAAAGAAAGTGACACTAGTCAATGTTCTGCAGGATCGCACATTGACCTGGTATATTAAGCATTCTAATGAAAATAAGAATGTGGAAATTGCAGATATCCAAACTGGGCTAAACATAGAATTTAACAGGCTAAATTCAGAAGCATAGTCGGTCATTGGATTCAAAGGGATCACAATGCTACCAGGGGAGATTCCTTGGGAGCTGGATCAGAGACTGAACTGTACAATTCATGAAGCTAATATGACTTTAACGGATGGATAACATCGTGAATGGTTTGTAGCATCGCTAATACTCCATCTAAGGAACGCATTGTTGCAATAGAGGTTAATGACTTAACCAGAGGCCTTGGAGATCACTATGAGGCTACATGAAACCCGGATGTAGAATCCTAACTTGGGAGTTCAGCAAATCCACGCACAGTTAAAAAACCTATGCCTTAAGATGTAGAGTCTGAAACATGACAAGGCAGCCTGACCAGAAGTGCGCGAAGAGGTGTGGTGCGTGAAATGAAAGGGTTAGGGTCATGATAAGGAACACTTCATTCTGTTCGCAGACTACCTTGTAGGAGGAGGACTAACGTTGTTAAGACCAAAAGTGCAAGCATGACCTAGCGCAACACCCGCTTTGTGGTGCTTGATTTGTCAAATAGGAGGAAAGTAAGCTATGGACAACTACCATTTTTTACAGAAGTACACGCAGAATTCACAACAGTTGTTCTGTAATTTTTCTAGATCAATTGGACATGATGAGCACACTTGTAGAAGCTATGAGTTGATGATGGATAGAACTCCCACCTATAGAGTTCAAGCTGAAATGTGGCTTCTAGACTAGAATGTAGGACTGGTGTGAGCTAGATTTCAGGGGTGCAGACAAGGCCGAGATGGAGAAGAACCTGGAAGAGGTCACAGATAGATGATATGCTACAATTGCAGAGGGTTGGGACATTATGCCAGTGATTGTACAAACTGAACGTGCCCATCTTTTCTGTATTTTACCTTGTTTTTATAATGAGATGGAGGATTGTCCGACTCTGATAGCTAGGATACACAACAAGGGAGCGCTACCACCTCCCCTAACTCAGAACCTGCAGATGATGATATTTGAGCCGCATGAGGACGACCCAAATGTGAAAATTATGCTCCGAAAAGGAATCGTGATAGGAGATGACAAAGACAAATAACTCGAATATAGTACTTGGGTTCGCAAGGCTTTGACAAAAGAAGAAGATTTTCATTTGGTGCATGCTAAGGAAACCTTCACAGAAGCTAAGAAGAGCTTTGTTGATGCCTCCACTTCAAGAAGAAAAGATAGACCAAAGTCATAAATGGACCCATCTATGCTTATGACATTCCTAAAACATGCATGAAGCTACTGTGCGAGTAAGCCTGTAAAGGGACTACAAGAACTCATTAACAGATGCATTGGGACCGTGCCAGGAGAACTGCACATAGTTAGAAAGATTGGAAAGCATGCGATGAGTATGGGAAGAGAAATGATGCTAACCGTGGAGATTGGAGAATATGAGATGGACCAATTAATTCTGGTCTTAGGATCAGATGCGAACGTTCTATTGAAGTAGACATGGGAGAACAAGGGGAGGCCTACGCTACAATGGTATCCTATTTAGCTACGAATGGTGAAAGATCAGAAGATAATACCCATGGGGAGATTGCAGGGAATCACTGTGGATATTGAGGGAGCGTGCTAACAGACTCTGAAGTGATAGAGATTGTTGATAACAACAATCCCTACCCCACGCTTTTAGGAATTGATTGGGCCACTGACATGAACGGGGTAATTAATATGAAGAAGAAAAAGATGATTTTTGAGAAGAATTCTATGCGCGTAGTTATACCCTTGGACCCTGCGGAAGGATCACGCTACACTGAGCTGATACGTGACTTTTAAAGCGACGACGATTTGGACTGCATCTAGAAGATCACCACATGAGAGAAAGACTGGGTAAATCCCACGCAGATGGACAGATCTCATGGGAGCATGAAAGATCTTGTACATCAGATTCTGATTAGGAGATAGAGCGATATCAGAACTAGTTACATAAGGTAACCACCCTGAACTATATTTCTTAATATGATGACAATATCACGACATTGTGTATCAATAGAACAGCGGGGACTGCGTACTTATGATGGGTGAAGTGAGGTAGATACTTCCCTAGATAAGTTTGAAAGTGAGGTGCTGGAAAAGAAATGTTTCGAGGCCTTGAATTGGGTACTACGTGATACATGCTCAAGGTGGTGGGCTACGCATAGAGGAAGCTTTGAAGGCTGGCACACATGTAGGAGAATGATGTGCACACATTTTTAGAAACATATAGTATAATGGGCTGATAAATACAATGGACAGAATTGCCCCCGCGCGCATCTATCCACCTATGTACAGGCATATGGTAAACAACTTATGTAGGTGCAAATGAACTTCAAGTTGGGAGATATGTTCAATAAGAATGTGTTGGGGAGAAAATGCATGAATGGTGCCTCAAGTTGAAATGATAGACTGTGGAGAGAACGAACACGCAAAAGGTTATCCTCATGAAAGCATTTAACAAGGTGTGTGGAGTGCTAAACAAGGTATGTAATGCGCAGTGGCATGTACCAGCAGTCTTATGGGCTTATAGGACAACATGCAAGAAACTAACGGTTCAAATGCCTTCTAGGTTGACCTATGGAGTGAACGTTGTAATGCCATTGGAGTCTATCATGCCTAGTTCGCACATAGAAGTACCCACAAATATGATGGATCGTGGACCCTTCGAAGAAGGGATTGCACAACTAGAGGAACTTGAAGAAGAATGACTTTTAACTGGATTCCATTAGCAAGTACAAAAGCCACACGAGAAGGCCTGACACGATCAACATATTAACTTGCACACCTTCAAGGTGAATGATTTGGTGTTACTATATGATAGTAAGTTTGATAAATTCTCAGGAAAATTTAGAATGAATTGCCTAGGATCGTATGTTATTAAGGAGGTCACAGACGGAGCCACAGTGCAATTGGTAAAGCTAAATGGAGAACCTTTCCCAGGAAAAGTGAATGGTAGTTGGTTGAAGCCATATACGGGTGGCCCAACTATCTAACTAGCTGATAGAAGCACAGTCTCAGCACCCCAGCCAGCTGGAAGGAGGTGTGGGACAATAAACATATGTAGCGAACAAAAGAGCAGATATAAGGCAGCAGTTCAGGTATAGCAGTCTCTGAACAACACGTATGGGAGATACAACACGTAGCTGCTCAGTGCATTTCTGATCTTGCAGCAATTCAGATAGAGTTGGGAACTCTCCATACGAATATCTTCGCACCAACAGAGTGACTCAAGGGTGAGTCACGATGTTTGTTTGGGGGCTTGTTGGGCGCGGGATCATGAAAGGGATGTTTCAGGGCTTAAAGCCCAGATTTTGACAAAATTTGATGTAAAGACTCTGTGTTTTGCAGGCACGGAGCGCGAAGATTGTAAATGAGTCATAGGGTTGTCCACCTTCATTTTTGTAATGTAATTTCGGCTTTAGAGATCTACCCATGGTTCGCAGTCCATGGGATTGTATAAATAGAGAGAGGCTCTACGTTGTAAAGAAGTGAATTTAACTGAAGGAAGTAAGATCTAATGATGAAGAACTGAGTTTGATCTAAGTTTCAAGTCATGTCTCTAGGTCGTAGAGTAGGAGGAGGCTATGCTGCTGAGTGTAGAGAGGCCTAGTAGTCTACAACTAAGTGTGCGGGCCCTTACAACTGAGTGCACAGATTGGGTCAAGTCTGTAACCTTTGGAGAAGAAATAGAGAGAAGTTTTACATCATTTTTATGTATCCTTTTCCTGTTTTGTGCATTGAAGGTATCAGTTATAAATTTCATTTCTATTGTTTATATGATGTGCAAACTTATATGAATGTGTTGATAAAGTGAATATAAGATAAATTAGTTTCTTACACAAGGATAAGTAACTATCATAAGAATATAAGTAAGCTACATCGTGTAACTTGGGGAAGTAGCAGAAATTGTTGCTTTAGCAGTGCAAAAGCACCCCAGCCCCTGGTTAGGGTTGTGCGAAGGCGATTCTAATAGACAATGAAGGCCTTGTAGGTTAGGATAGTGTGTGAAGTGGCCTGTGTGAAGGTATTTACAGTTGGACTAAACCAACCCCTCAGACAGCTCAAGCATATGGAAACTTGGTTCTAGCATTCCCCCCATACTACTTCAGGTGGGACCTCAGCCCACGCTCCGCGGGCTGTTGCCAAAAGAGCTAGTAGTATAGTGATTTGTTTGGCTAAATAAATCCAAATGTGCGTCAGGCCCAATCAAGCCAATAGTGGTCATTTTGTTTAAAAACATGATAAAAATAATATGCTAACATCCATATAAAGGAACAACCATATACAAAAAAGCATGGGTACCAACCACTGCAACCTATAGCCTATTAGGGTGCCCTTCACATACATGGTTCTATCAACCATTATAGCTGCATACTTGTACATACACCTACAAATCCCCCTCCATCATCATCATCATGGGTTTTATTGGATTACCCATAACCATGCTCTAGGTTTTATCGAATTCCCTAAACCATGCCAAGGGTTTTGTTGGCTAACCGTAAACCATGCCTATAGGAATCCCCGTCCACTTCACTCTCATCTGTGGTTTGTGGCTTACCACAAGCCTACATTACAAATTGGTTTATGGCTAACCATAAATTGTTGGAATAAGGAATTACTGAGAGGCAGGGTGAATTAGTAAGTAAAAAAACATTATTTGTTTTTCTTAGTATGCTTATAGTCCCTTCTTATGTTCTTTAACTTGTGAGAGCATTCATTCACAAAATAATGAACCGACAATATTTCATGAACACATATTCAAATAACAATCACATGAGGAACACACATTTGTGTTATGAAAATAAGTACCCTAGGAAATTGGGTTGGAACCCCATCAGAGCAAGAGAAAACTACAGTAAGAAAAACTCATACAACTCAGGAAACATGCTTATATAAACAAACTATGCGCTAGTGACCATAACTAAATGTCCTTCGTTGGAGTAGTTCCAACAGGGTTCAGACCCTCTACAACTCTTGATGATCCTTGAATCTGTAAATAAACCAATTCGAACATACATAGCAACATATAGATAAAACATTTTAATGAAACTAACTTTATATCATATAAGAAAATGATTAGTTATACATCAAAATAATATTCATAGATGAATTACAACAATATCTGATGCATAAATGAAGTTAATCTCACGAACAAGACAAAATTTCTTTTTATTGTAGAAAGTTATAATGAACACAGAGAGAATTCACCCGAGTCTTCTTCTTCTGACTCCAAGTGGAACCATCCTCCAGATCCATCTAGTCCTAGTCTTCAATAGCCTCCTCCATAACCAAAACCATGATATCTCAAGAAAGTGAGAGAATATCAACATTCAAGGAAACAAGGGTTTCCTTAAACTTGGGGAAGTAAAGCAAAGCATGTCTGCATACCATGTACAAGTGGATCCACTATGTATACAAGTATAAAGGACTGAAAGTACATAATGGATCATCTGATTGTGATTGAAAAAGTACATGTTTGAAAATCACATATAAGAAGATGATTAATCAAGTTGAAAGATGAAGTTGATCACTGATGTCAAAAATTGATCCCAATACTACCAAATGAACATGATGGAATAAAATTATACTACATCACAACTCGGATGCCATCATATAAGATGTCACTGTGAAGGGCAACAACATATAGGGTGGATGGTGTCAACTAGCAGCAACAAGAGCAACTGACAAGTGAACAAAAACATGTTGATGCAACCCGAGGTCTTCACTAAGCACCGTAGTACATTTCTACATAATGGGAATAAATGATCTGAAGTTGATCACGTGAGAAATAATTCAATTACTGGTCATTGATGTATACGATTAAAAAATGCGAGACTACTCATGGATAATGATAATGAGAGTCAAGATACCTAGTACAATCTAACAAGTGTGAATAAATGAGCTGAAGTAGAACACCTAGAAGAATCTATCAACCAGGGGACAATGATGGTTTCCCATTGTAGATAGCGAAGGAATCTGCCACTGATGATCGAAAACCCCAAGTTACTGCAAAATGGACTCTAGATCTTTGTCCCAGAGTAATAAGTCGTAGTCGATAGGAAAAGATCTTCTAGAAGGAACAAATTAAGGCATCCTTCATCAATATAGCGCTAGTCTAATCGGTAGGCCAATAATGTGGAAGGAACCAGACGAAAAAGATGTAGTAATCCAATCGAAGCACTTTTTCGGTGTACACAAGATGTAGATAGTGCACGATAGAAACCCTCTGACCCAACCAACAATCAAAGCTGACACAAAGGTGAGGAATCCACCAATAGGGTCAAATGGAAACCAAGGCACTGCACGAATCCCAATTTGTGATAATGAAAGTTCATGTCAAACAAAAGGGAAACCGCTCAGTCAAAGACCCATGATACTAATAGATTTTGAGCACAAGTTGACCTATCAATAATGAAAATAGGGCCAACATGTGGGTCTAGGCCTTCCCTTAGAGAAATATGTCGTCATCGATAAGGACAAGACTCGCCAGCAAGAATTCAATGGAGACCTTCCTAAACCGACATGAGCAAAGGACCAATATAACTGACGTGATGAAAAACATGACACTGACAAACAGGGATGGCCGACTAGAAAATAGGTCAAGAGACACAGCAGAGAAGTCAACTCAGGCTTACATCCCCTGAACAAAAGAATGACTCAATGATGACTATATGGCAGCATATGATAACTCTGTATAAGTTCGTCATGTAGGAAGCACGAGCGAACTCTCCATATGATTGGAAGAGGTAACCAATCGAAGGAGAACTGACTCAATAAAAAGGTTAAGGTGTACCTAAGTCAAACTAAATCCCACCCAAAATGGAGGAGAGACTTTATTTTCAATGCTTTGTTCAAGGGCAACACGACTGACTCTAGCTACCAACCATATATGGAAATGTTTTCCAGTTCCCAATATTTTTTGAAATATATAGTTTTTTTTATTTTTCTTTAAGCTGGAAAAAGAATAAAAGAATGCTAAAGTACAACGGAAAGAAAAAGTGTAAGAGAAATAGATTATCTAGTTCCTAGGATGGGAACAATCCCATGCTCAATGCAAGGAGGTGAAATTGGTCAAGGACACTCAAAGGGATGTTCCTTCCAAGGGTCAAAGGATGTGTTAAATTGTAGAAGCTAGGTGATTGCATGGTTGATTTTGCAGAAGACATGGTCAAATAAATGGCTTAAACATGAGTCCAAGTAAAGTTGACTCAAGGCCAAACATTACAAATATTCAAAATGAAATGCAACAATACAACTCAACGCAAAGGATCCTCTAGGGTATAAGCCTAGAAATAAGCGTAGAAGCAAGGAGAATGTGTCTTCAATGCACAAGTCATGTTAGGACTAAAGAGGACTCCCTAGCCTACTCAATATAACAACATGGGCAACCAATGTCAGTGAGGTTCTAAATACAATGCCCATGTAGAGGAATTCTTTATCATCACATCATGATTTAAAAATCAGTAGTGAACATGGTTTGATAAACAAGACATGATGGCGCTTACCCTATGGCTAATGTATTGTTGAACAAAGGCTAGTATGCAAGATGCAATGGAAAAAATGGTTTCCCTAACCTATATGCTAGTAAGTGAACGATACCTGCCATCATGGGTCAGCGGTCATGGGACCGAAATAAGATCTAGAAGAAGTGTCCAAAATATCCTAAAACAATAACCCATTCTCGACAATCCAAGCCCACAAGTCAAAAATTCATGAGACAAAAAATCAAGTTTTGAGAAAACAATTTTGAGATTTCAAAGCTATATATTAACTTTTAGACTCACAAATTTTTCATTTCTATTTGGAAAAAAGTTGTGGATCAAAAAGGGAGCAAACTTGCCTCTGAAGAATTCGACCATTCAAATCATACCAAAGTTACTAGGTAACCCTCAAATCATGCTTGCAATATTTTGTGATAATTTTTAGAAGTTTGTATTAAGATTTGACTGTGGGAATTCATGTCAAAAAATCCAACTCGACGTACATGTGGGTTGGCTGTGACCAACTCGCTTACACGACATCCCTACATGTGAATATTTGTAAAGGGAACCCTCATGTACGCAAGTTAAAGTTCAAAGGTAAAATCTAACGGTTGAAACTCATTTCTTTTCACGATGACCATCACATGGAGAGACAAAGAAAACATATCATAATTGACAGTGAGGTAATAAACTACCAAAATGAAATAGATTCATTGAGAGGGTGCGACTTGTTGAAATTCATCAAAATGCCTAACATGAAATCCAACACACGCCTGCTCAAATTACTGATCCACTACTGGAGTGTAGAGGATGCTGCCTTCATGATAGATCAGATGCCTCTCAAGATTAAGGTGGAAGACGTCCACTTTATTACAGGTCTCTCCCGAATAGCAGAGGTTGCGCATTCAACCTGCAAGACACAGAGTAGTCTTTCTGTAGAAGACTATGTATCTATCTATCTATATAATTATATATATATATATATATATATATATATGTCCTGGCATCTGGAAAGATTCGAAGTTCAATTCCAATCAAACACGTGGATAGTTTATCTCCGATGATTCTACTATTTACCATTGCAAGGGTAAATGGATCAGCTTCACTACATCAGGCTTCACGAGTGTCCATGAGCCTAGTAGTGGAATGCCTAACCATGGTTTTCGATTGGTGCAAACCTCTTCTAACCAACATGAAGAGCCAACTAACCTCCATTCATAAAGGTTAGACAAAAAAATTGGGTATTGGACTATTTTATGCTCCTTCTTCTTCGAGAAGGTACCTCGGCTACGTCTGAAGGTATATATCTCCATCGCAGCCCGTGAGATCTGTAGATGTGTAAATGGGTTGACTTGATGAAATTCCTTGGAGGCGGGGATGTGTCGAGGACGACTTTCGATGATGTTTTTTTCGCTTGGTGGGACCAACAAATCATCGTAGTTAACAACTACCCGTATGCTAGTATGGATTTCCGAGGAGAACCAGACTTTTTGCTACCTCCAAACGTAGCATGGGGTGACATAGGTAACAATTTTTTAAGTTTTAGTCAATTTTTAAGATTTTTTTTCTTTTTTAAACATGAAATGAACTGAGAAATAATTTTTATGGGACAAAATACTGACAAAATGATCATACACCAGATGTGGATCCAGTGAGACCAGATGGATTCCCGCAGCACAGGCGTCACAAAAGAGGTGTTGAAGAGACAACTGCTGAGACGAAGAGGGTCTTATATGCAGTCCAAAGAAACTTGGTGAGACTGACTCACCAGGTATGGATGATAGCCATAGAGGACCTACCTGAGCATATGCAGCACCGCGTGGTAGGAGTAGCATGGGACCAGGTCTGCATACTTCAGCGCATGGCCAATGTAGTAATTAACTTCTTAGCTGCTCATCCTGAGCTGCGCCAATAGACAAACTAGACATGATTATGGGAATTTAGTCCCAATTTTTATATTATTTTCTGAACACTTTATGTATACATGGGGAGTTTCATGATATATATATACAGATCCAAATTTTTTATGTTTGCTTAATTTGATGAATAATTGATATGCCAATCTAATGCTTGATTAGTGATAGAATCCGCTAATGAATTTTTAGATCATGGAATGTGCACATATGTAATATAAATAAATGATCATTGCAACACCATCACTCTCAAATATTGGCAATATAAATAAGGATCACGAACCCATTAAATGTTATTTAATTGTGACACTATCAGCTATGAGTCAAGATACACTACCAATGAATCAATTCCATAAGAGATTGCTTCGGATAGTAAATTAATAACGACAATATATGTGGTAATTTTATTTGATGCCAAACCAATAAATACTCCCTTTGACACCATCAACTGGCCAGATGGGTAATAAATCACTCAAGCTACGGAAGTGAGATTCCGAGTGTGCTAACTAGCACCATTGGTGAATCTGAAATATATCAAGTCGTCCATCAACACCTTCCAAAGAAAATAAAAAAAATGTTGATATCACAAAATGCCAAACAAATATGTAAAAAAATACAATATATATAAACAAGGAATTGCTCAACTGAACCCCCAGCAAAATACTTCTTAAGGTAGAGCCCATTTCTGGGCTCCACCAACTTGTTTCCTTCAAAATCGACTAGTTCATAAGCCCCTTTTCCGAAAACTCATTCTACAATAAAGGGACCATACCGCATAGACTTGAGTTTGCCTGCCCCCAAGGCATCTTTATCTTGGTCATAGACTAAGACAAGGTCACCTTCAGAAAAGACCTGAGGACGACAACTTTATAATACTAAGTTTTAACCCTTTTCTTATGTGCCTCATTTATTATGGTGTCAATTCAACGTTGCTCATTGGGATGTTCCAAATGAATGAGGCGTTCTTCAAGACTAGACGTCTCTGGAAGAAGCTCTACAGCTAGAACAAATAGATTACATCTCGTAAACTAACTTAAAAGGTGTAAAACCGGTGGGAGTCCTCACCGAGGTTAGGTACACCTGGAGAGATAGGTACAACATGATGTGTCAATTGGAGCAATTTTTGTCAATTGTCCTTTGTAGGATAATCTTGAGGGACTTATTCATGGCTTCAACATGTTCATTGGCTTGAGGATAATACAGAGACGAATGCTCCTGCTGGAAGCCCAACTTAAGAGCCAATTCGGTCATCAGTTGGTTCTAGAAGTGACTGCCATAGTTAGTGACAATCTCTCTCGGGATACTAAATCATGAAATAATCTAATTGAAGAGAAGCAAGGTTATCGTTTCACTATCATTTTTATAAGTAGCCATGGCCTCAACCCACTTTGTAAAGTAGTCTACGACCACTATGATATACTTTTGATTCGCCACTAAAGGTGGATTACAAGTGGTAACGTCAATACCCCACAACATAAAAGGTCTGACCGTGATAACAGAGAAAAGAGGAGCTGGATGCGTGTGCAACTTCCAAGTATAGACTTGACAAGGATGGTAATGTTTGACTGCTTCAATACAATCTTTGAAAATTGAAGGCCAAAAGTAGTCTGCACACAATTTTTTTTGGGTTGTTGCAATCCCTGATAGATGACCACCACAAGTTCCACTGTGGCAATCATTAAGTACAAATTCTGCTTCCTCTAAAGTTAAGCAACACCTAAGGATAGAATCAACCCCTCGGAGGAAGTAGGTGGGAAATTCAAAGTCTGGAGATATATGATGATATATCCATACCAGGGATCTTGTGAAGAAATGAGGAATAAATGTTCGTCTAGGAAATTTTCCTCATAAACAATGTCTTCTTCACAAGGTAGCTCGGAAATTAATTCCACAAAAACCAATGAGTACTTAGACTTCACTGACAAGAACTCGAGATCAAATTCTTGCAAAATAACAATCCATTGATTGTATTTGCCCCCAATCACTCGCCTATCGAGAACAAACTGAAAAGGATTGACAGCCGCTAAGAGGAACGTTTTACGTAGTAGAATATAATGACAAAGTCGCTGGACAACATGGAAAGTTGCCAAGGCCAATTCCTCAATAGGATAATAGTGTAGTTCAAGACCTACTAAGCGTCGACTCAAGTAGTAAATCACATGCTAAGTGGGAGCGTCATCCTCCTAAACGAGAACCATACCTATGGTTTAGTTTGCCACTATGAGATACAAAAGGAAATCTCTGCCATAATCTGGGGACTCAACAATGGGGCAGAGATTAATGCCTACTTCAAGGCATGAAAAGATCATTGCACAAATTCATCCCATAAAAATGGAACTCCTTTCTTCAGCAAACACATAAATCCTTTAGTTAGCTTAGTGTAGTTTGCTATAAATCTTCTCAAGAAATTTTCCTTTTCTTGGAGACTTTGAAGTTGTCGAATGGAAGATGGGGGAGGCACCTGAATTATTCCCTCAAACTTGAAGGGATCTACTCAAATCCCTTCAGTCAATATGGTGAACCCTAACAACAAACTAGATGTGACCACATAAACGCACTTATTCGGATTCAACCGGATTTTTTCAAAATCGACATCTCTCAAAAACTAACCGAAGGTGGTTGGGATGATCAATTCTGTTTCGAGAACGAGTAGCTAAATCATCCAAGTATGCTTCAATGACATGTTTGATGTCATGGAAATAATATGACATGGCCCATTGAAATGTAGCTCCAACATTTTTAAGACCAAAAGGCATCTTTTTATATGCAAAGGTACCCCAGGGACAAATAAAAGTTGTCTTATGCTGGTCCTCTAAACGGATAGAAATTTGATTATAGCCAGAGAATCTATCCATGAATGAAAAATTTCATTACGCACACACTCATCAACTATTTGATCGATAAATGGTGTGGGATAATTGTCTTTCACACAAGATTTGCTCAAATCCCTAAAGTCAATGCACATTCGGATCATTCATTGTTTTTTATCGATCGGGACTGGATTAAAAACCCACTCCATTAGTGGAACGGGGTATATGAAACCCACCTTAACCAGCTTTTCAACTTCAAATTTAATAGTTGTTGCTTTCCTAGGATTGACCGGTGGAAGCTTCTGCCAAATAGGCTTAGTGTTTTCATACATCTTGATCTCATGCTGGACTATAGATGGATCAATACCAGGCATTTCCTCATAAGACCAGTTGAGCACATTTGAAAACTCTTTAAAGAGGTCGATGTAAATTTGAATCTCTTTAGGGGAGAAATCAGCTCCAATGAAGACATTTTCTATAACGTCAGGATTCCTAGAGATGTTTATAGGTACAATTTTTGAGATAATCAACATATTACTTTCGGCAAATAAATGTGTTAGAGCCAAAGGGTTTGACACTGTACAAACATTCCTAATAAGAAGATTGGAGAACCTAGATTTGAATTCATGCAATAGAGGAAGAAAATATGAATGATGATGTAAATCTTCCCAAGGTCGATCTACACCCGTCATTGCTTCTAAAATTTCTTCGTTAGATGTTAGATCTGTATCTAAACAATCCAGAGTAGAAGTAGAGTCAAGGGTCCAAGCTGGAGCCACATCACCATCTAGCTCCTCCTCTGAAAAAGGAGTGGGATGGTTCTCTATAAATTTAATGATAGAATGATAGCTAAGTTCTTCTACAAACATGGGAAATTCCATTCCACCAACCTGGCATCTATCTAATGTGGTCATAGATGAAGGTAAGGTCCAAGGGTCTGAAAAATAATGAGTTAGAAAGAACTCTTTTCGTGAAGGCCCCTTGGAGCATGAAATTGCATTAATTCTAGCTATAGGATGGGGAAGGTCAAATATAATCATCAAGGAAGAATACATCCCAAATCCTAGATTCTCTATAGGTTGAAAGGGATTATCCAGCAATGGAATGGTAGAACCCAAAGTTGCACGAGAGTCACCCAGAGAATAATGTAACTAATCAATTTTAACAATTCTCCCCTTATGAGGAAAACAAAGGATGCAGAATAGAGATGAAACTATGGCACCCATCTCATAAATCCAATTCCTTCCTAAGAGGAGGTTGTAATCCAGGTTGACATCAACAATTGCTACCTCAATATTAACGACTTTTCCTCCAACACGTATATGAAAAGTTGGGATAATTCCGTGTGGCCTATGAGAATGACCATGAAATTATATTAACAAAGTTAGTGAAGGAATAGCTGAAGGTGATCTAATCACCTTCCAACATGACATAGACATAACACGTGTGGAAGCTCCCTCATCTATAATTGTCCAAAAAATATTGGTTTTTCGGTAAGTAGACTTTATCTGGAAATCCATATGGTGAGGAAGCCTCTTTCTAACATTCAACATATCAAAAGTGAGCACTAAACAATTTCTTGGATCCACCACCCCGATCGCCGAAAGAAAAGCACTTCTCTCAGCAGGACATGACTGCAATACCTCCAATGAAGAAATAGCACAAGGACTTTGAGACAGATCTTCTACAATCAAGCAGTTATAGGCTGCCCTAGCATTAGGGTTAATGGTCAAGTGCTTTGAGGAACCTTTTGGTATCCGAGGTATAGACTCAACAGAGGGTCGCTCAATATGAAGTAGGCTATGGTTTTGGGAATAGATTTACCCTTATATGTTTATGTTTCACCATAATCACGTGCTCGTGTGGAAACATTGACATGAGAGTTCATCATATACACATTTGAGGAATTTTCCCCTTCTTGGTTGCCCCGTGTGGAGGTACCAACATTCGAGTTGACGCCAACAAGTAATTGCTGCCCTTGGGGAAATGGGTTAGTCAGGATAGCTTAGGAGCTAGAGGACCCTTGGTGAACTAACAAGCACTAAGCATCTTGAATATCAAGTTAGAGGTGCGTCAAATGATCTCCATTTCATAAATTGCATGGAAATTTAACCTTCTTGTTGGACTCTTTTCTACCCTCACCGACACGATTGCTCGGCTTGTTCACATTACCCTTCCCTTCCTGGTTCTTCTTCTTACGTCGTCCCTTCTTCTTTCCATCGGATTGTTAATATCCTTTGGGGTTAGAAGTCTGAACATAATTTATGGAAGTAGGTTCGAAAGGTGAAGGTGTAGACAATGCTACCTGGTTAGAAGAAGCAGCTTTTAGAGACATCTACTGCAATTGGTTCAAAAGGTTCACCGTATTTGCATCAATTGATCCAACTATACCATCAGCGTGAGGGCTTGGCTTCGGCTTGGCTAAATCAACCTTAGATCTATGAGCATTAGGTAGGATTTTCTAAAGAGTCCCAGACTAAGAATATATCAACTCTAATTGTTGGGCTAAAAAAATAGCCTCCTCTTCTGAATAAACACCGAAAAGAGAAACATCCTTGGAGATCTTAGGTTGTAAATATTTGAGAAACCATTGGAGATGGAACTCTAGTGGAATTTTGTCTTTGATAAGCCTCTTTCTCTGTCTCCATTCCTGGATATGATCTAAAATGTGAGTTGTTGTGTCTTGAGGAAAATTGGCCAGAAGCTCAGTTCTGGCTTCATAGCGGACAATCAACCGAAAATGATTCAAGAAAATATTAGTCAAATCAGTGAAACAAGTAAAGGTGCCCCCTGGAAACTCTATATACCATTTGGCCACATTCCAGATTAGGGTGTGCTGAAATAATCTCAACCTGATCGAAACATCTATCAGGGAGTTGGATTTGCACCATATGTGGAATGTGGTCATATGGTCTCCCGAGTCTTCACCATTCTTCCCTTCAAATTTTGGAATATCCAATGGAAGTTTACTTGCGACGAGAGGCCAAGATGGATTGTACCTAAATAGATCATTTGTCAATTTAGTCAAATCTAAAAAATTAAGCATGGCCAGAAAAGGAAGTCATGGAGGACCTTGGGAATTCCGTCCAGACTGGGCGGGGTTCCTGTAGGTCTGAAAAAAATGACCTGGATTTTGAAAGGCACTAGGTTCCTGAAGTAACTCGTACAACCAATTAAACCAAAGGGTGATCCTTATGGTCCAACAAAACTTGTAGTTTGACCAACTCCTACCAAAAATCCTCCGTAACCGATGAAGCTACCCCCTAACGAAGTATTGAAAGGAGCTGACAGACCCTGATAAGGGTTCCAAGCATTAGAAAAGGGTGAAAAACTTTGAAATGAATTAACCGAGGAATATGACACATTCCCTAATTGGCCAAAAAACTAATTCCCAGCTCCTATCCCACTAATCGTAGGGTTTCTCCAACTCTGAAAGGGGTTACTACCTTGAAATGTAAAAGGAAAATGCATAAACCCTACTGTCAGATTGGAATGTGGTATATGACCGCTTCCAATTGGGAAACCCTAAAAATAAGCCGATCCACTCATCATGGATGTAGAGGCAGTTGATGGAATATTCAAAGGTACAGAAGAAATACCTTGAGATGGCATTCCAAAAGGGAGAAATCCAAAACTAGCTACATTATCTTGAGAACTTCCACTTACCAATGGAATGAACAATGTAAACTTTGAAACGGGAACTATAAACTCAAAATGGGAACTCTCGCCAAAAAATCCCCAAAAAACATCAAAAACAGTGCTAAAAATGAAAAGTGTGTATACTGGAACGATGATTTTATTTTTAGGGGTCAATTTTGAACATGTTTTAAAAATGGCAGTGACTACGAAATTTATATAAATTTGCGTGCAAAATATCGTTTCGAAATGAAAAAGTGATGATATTGAAATGATGATTTTTTTTTTTAGGGTCAATTTTCAAACTTTTTAAAAAATGCTAGTAAAACAAAACTTTTATGTGCCAAACAAAGTTGTTTATGAGGAAAAAAACACATTAATGTTTTTGGTAGAATATCATTTTTCTTTCCTAAGTATAAATTCAACATGTTTTCAACCATTACATGCCATGGTTATTACACCTAAACATAGATGGACAAATTTACCATATCACATCAAGCACATTTTCCTGATTATCCTTATTTTAATTTTGAGCATGACAAATTCATAAGATTGTGATGTACATCCTCCAACTGCTATATGCAAATATGAACCAAGAAAATGATCATCTTTCCCCTATCTTGTACAAACTGTTTGGATGGGATTAGGCACATCAACTCCTCTTGGACCAAAAATACCTATGAATGTAATCATGGGTCTCATAGATCACTAAATTTCTAACACCCAGAAACCAAAACAAGCTAAAAATCCACAAGATCACTATATGTTTGACCTTTCTGTAACTAAAGTCATACCTCTGAGAATCTAAAGAACACGATGCAGAGCATCCTCTGGGGGCACGTTCTCAAACTTCATTGCTGCTTCTCCAGCTACAAGAGCCATCAGAAGTGGTCCTCCACACACGGAGGCATAACTATACAACAAAAAGAACTCACTCGGTTGAATTGTTTGATGATTCAAATTGCCAAATGTATCAAGATCATATTCCCAAAAAACATAGGGAAAGAGCATGACAATCTTGTCTAGCAATCCAAAGCATAATATCTTAATAGCACCTACTTTGCTTCTAGGCAACTCCAGAACGAAGCTGATCAAACAACTCTTTAAGACCCCTAGGCGAACTGTACAGAGAGCCATATCTTCTTGGAACACTTGAATAATATTCAAAGGAAAGCGCTTACACGACATGCTTTTTGTTGTGCCTAATTCCTCGAATCCCCAAATCGATTTTGACATCCATTAATGACCTTGCAATCTATTTTTCTGATATATGCTTCTCTTTGTTGAGCTGGACTTACACAGAGACCTTTGCCGAAAGGCGGCGCTAAAATGTGGATGGTTGTTAAAGCTCTGGAATCTTTATATCCCAAACAAATGTACCTGGAGGCTGGGGGAAATAATATATTCTGACGTTCACTTGGATGAAATGGTCGGATACAAACTTCAAGGAGCCGCCTTCCCTAATATGTTATGGTACCAGCGTAAAGTACTGCGTGGCATCATATTATATTTACTTGGGGAGTCAACACAATATAAATAGAGCTTTCGTGTTGTAGGATCATTCCCATTGAAGCAGTTGAACTCATCTTAGTTTAGTTAGGTCATCGGGGGTCATATGATCCTCTCTTTTTAGGCATAATTCAGAATGGCAGAACGTTTCAAAGAAGTCGTAACTACTCTCATCTGTGAGTTTGTAAAAGACTTGGAGAATGAGTTAACGAGAGAAGCCACACAAACTCTTAGTAAGAAGATAATGAAACTACTGACCACCGAATTCATTTGGTGGATTCTTGCTGTTGCTCTCTTTTTATTGTTTATCAGCCATCGAAGCGGCCTTCCCAACGACTTAACGTGGCCTTTGGGTGTCGCTATGATAAATATTTGGATTTTGCTAACAAATTCGACTGTAGGGTTACTTTTTAGTCTCATCTGCGTCGGATCTATCAGGCTTGTGTTCATTAGGCCATCCGGTAAGACTTGTCTGGCATTTTTCAACAATGATATTTCTTTAACTCCATAATACTCCATGTTGGATGTCATTGTTGGATATTTATTCTATCTTCTGTACTCCTTATCGATGTTCCTATTTGATATTTATTCTTTCTCCCCTATTTATGAATCGATATAATTTACTATCGAAAATTTCATAAGCTCCAGTCTCTAAATCTTCTACAAAAATTTGAGGGAAAAAACGTGAATCGAGTGGTGGGGAGATTCTAAGAATCGAACCGCCACCGCCCCGCCACCAGTGGTGGTTGTGGGGCGGTGGCGGGTCAATTCTCAGAATCACCACTTTAAAGTTCTTCAAGTCGGTTCCCCATGACAATATGGCATTTAATTTCTTAAAGCATGGAACATCAGGCCAAGGGAAATTGCTGGGATTCTATGATTTTTTATTTCGAAGCATTTCCTAAGAAAAAACATGAAATGAATTATATATTTCAAATCCACTATTACAGTAATTATAATACTATAGAATAATATAATTCACAATCTAATTATCATATAATTCTGATGGATATGAAAGATTGTGATGTACATCCTCCAACTGCTATATGCGAATATGAACCAAGAAAATGATCATCTTTCCCCCATCTTGTACAAACTGTTTGGATGGGATCAGGCACATCAAATCCTCTTGGACCATAAATACCTGTGAATGTAACCATGGGTCTCATAGATCACTAAATTTCTAACACCCAAAAACCAAAACAAACTAAAAATCCACAATATCACTATAAGTTTGACCTTTCTGTAACTGAAGTCATACGTCTGAGAATCTGAAGAACATGATGCAAAGCATCCTCTGGGTGCGTTTTCTCGAACTTCGTTGCTGCTTCTCCAGCTACAAGGGCCATCAGAAGTGGTTCTCCACACACGGAGGCATAATTGCAAAACAAAAAGAACTCACCCGGTTGACTTTTTTGATGATTCAAATGGCCAAATGTATCAAGATCAGATTCCCAAAAAACATAGGGAAAGAGCATGGAAATCTTGTCCAACAATCCAAAGCATAATCTCTTAATAGCATCTACTTTGCTTCTAGGCAACTCCGGAACAAAGCTGATCAAACAACTCTTTAAGACCCCTAGGGGAACTATACAGAGGGCCATACCTGCTTGGAACACTTGACTAATATTCAAAGGAAAGCACTTAGATGACATGCTTTTTGTTGTGCCTAATTCCTCGAATCCCCAAATCATTTTTGACATCCATTAACGACCACGTAGTCTATTTTTATGATATATGCATCACTTTGTTGAGTTGGACTTACATAAAGACCTTTGCCCAAAGGCGGCGCTAAAATGTGGATGGTTGTTAAAGCTCTGGAATCTTTATATCCCAAACAAATGTACCTGGAGGCTGGGGGATATAATATATTCTGACGTTCACTTGGATGAAATGGTCGGATACAAACTTCAAGGAGCCGCCTTCCCTAATATTTTATGGTACCGGCATAAAGTACTATGTGGCATCATATTATATTTACTTGGGGAGTCGACACAATATAAATAGAGCTTTTGTGTTGCACCATCATTCCCATTAAAGCAGTCGAACTCATCTTAGTTTAGTTAGGTCATCGGGGGTCATATGATCCTCTCTTTTTAGGCAGAATTCAGAATGGCAGAATGTTTCAAAGAAGCCGTAACTAATCTCATCTGTGAGTTTGTAAAAGACTTGGAGAATGAGTTAATGAGAGAAGCCACACAAACTCTTAGTAAGAAGATAATGAAATTGCTGCCCACCGAATTCATTTGGTGGATTCTCACTATTGCTCTCTTTTTATTGTTTATCAGCCATCGAAGCGGCCTTCCCAATGATTTAACGTGGCCTTTGGGTGTTGCTATGATAAATATTGGGATTTTGCTAACAAATTCGACTGTGGGTATATTTTTTAGTCTCATCTGCATCGGATCAATCAAGCTTGTGTTCATTAGGCCATCTGGTAAGACTTGTCTGGCATTTTTCAACAATGATATTTCTTTAACTCCATAATACTCCATGTTTGCTGTCGCTGTTTGATAGTTATTCTCTATTCCGTACTCCTTATCGATGTGCCTATTTGATATTTATTCTTTATCCCCTGTTTATGAATCGATATAATTTACTATCGAAAATTTCATAAGCTCCAGTCTCTGAATCTTCTATAGAAATTTGAAGCAAAAAACGTGAATCAGGTGGCGGGGCGATTCCTGAGAATCGACCCGCCACCGCCCCGCCACCAGTGGTGGTGGTGGGGCGGTGGTAGGTAGATTCTCAGAATCGCCCCTTTAAAGTTCCTCAAGTCGGTTCCCCATGACAATATGGCATTTAATTTCTTAAAGCATCGAACATCAGGCCAAGGGAAATTGTTGGGATTCTATGCTTTTTCATTTCGAAGCATTTCCTAAGAGAAAACACGAAATGAATTATATATTTCAAATCCAATATTACAGTAATTATAATACTATAGAATAATATAATTCACAATCTAATTATAATATAATTCTGATGGATATGAAAGATTGTGATGTACATCCTCCAACTGCTATATGTGAATATGAACCAAGAAAATGATCATCTTTCCCCTATCTTGTACAAACTGTTTGGATGGGATCAGGCACATCAACTCCTCTTGGACGATAAATACCTGTGAATGTAATCATGGGTCTCATAGATCACTAAATTTCTAACACCCAAAAACCAAAACAAGCTAAAAATCCACAAGATCACTATATTTTTGACCTTTCTGTAACTGAAGTCATACCTTTGAGAATCTTAAGAACATGATGCAGAGCATCTTTTGGGTGCACGTTCTCGAACTTCGTTGCTGCTTCTCCAACTACAAGGGCCATCAGAAGTGGTCCTCCAGACACGGAGGCATAACTATAAAACAAAAAGAACTCACCCGGTTGACTTGTTTGATGAGTCAAATGGCCAAATGTATTAAGATCAGATTCCCAAAAAACATAGGGAAAGAGCATGGCAATCGTGTCCGGCAATCCAAAGCATAATCTCTTAATAGCATCTACTTTACTTCTAGGCAACTCCGGAGCAAAGTTGATCTAACAACTCTTTAGGACCCCTAGGGGAACTGTATAGAGAGCCATATCTGCTTGGAACACTTGACCTTAAGCAATTACCTGCACACCATCGCTACCATTGTATCTAATTTCTCGTACAACCCTTTCATAAAAAATAGGAATGTTTTCTGTCATAGCATGGATCATCCTACCATTACCTCCAGCAAGCAATTAGATATGTGCTCCAAAACAATTTTATTATAATGAATTATTGGCTTTAGTATGCAACAAAACAAGATATCAACAACAAATTACTAATTTAATGAAAAGAACGAAATACGTCAACATGATATCTCACTTTTAAGTATATTTTGAGCTATCATATTTGCTTTTAAGTATATGTTCAACTGTCATCTTCGCTTTTAAGTAGATGTTGAGCGGTGATTGCTCTTTGTTGGGAACACTATATTTGTGCATTTACGTGGGGTGATATTTATCTTCAATATTTTTTGCGTTATATATATATATTATTTTTATTAAAATCTTTTGAAATTTACCCATTTTCATATTAAATGATTTGAGTTAGCCTAATTACAATTTGTGGTTTATTAATATTGTTATTAATCTTAAAATATTTATTGTAATTTATATCTTTGAATACATTTAACAAATAATGTTAATTAACCAAATTAGCATGGATATTAATTTTTATTTTAGCATTTTAATTTGTTATGATAAAGAAAGTTTGTTAGTTGAAAAGTTGTATTCACTTTTTAAAAGTCATAAATATTTAAGTGGAATATGGTAAGTACACCTCCATATCCTAAACAAGAGAATTGTCGCCGAAATTAATTGTATATATCTATTGCTATCCAAAATAAGTTCCAAGATAAGTTTCATATATATATTATGGTTTGTCACTTTCCATTTTCTCCATTTTTATGTTTAAATTCTTTCAATTCAATTATTAATTCAATAATTTATGAAAGTTACACCTTATTTCTTTTTATTTAAATTTAAGAAGATTTCCTTTTTTCCTAATTGGAATTTTTCTTCACTTGATTAACATTGGTAGTGGATGATATGTAGTGAGTTCTTTTTATATATTAAAATTCACCATTATTAAATTAGTTGAGTTTGCTTTATTAATTTGAAAATTGGTATAAAATTGATATAAAATGTTTTAAAGTGATTTCTTGTTTGTGAAAATATTGAATTTTGATAAAAATGAATGTTTAGTAGAATGATAAATACATTCTATTTTATAAAAGTGACATGGACATTGAGGAGGTGACATGGGTGTTGATATGTGCTTGCATTACCATATTTTCTTAAATGGTATTTGAAATAGTTACTCAAGAAAATTTCTAAACATTTCAGCCTTTCATTCAACAAAGAATTATTGCTCTTTAATTTCTTCCAGATGTAATGCAAGAAATTGGGTTGAAGAAAGGGGACTTTAGTAAATCACGTGTGGAAAAAAAGGCAAAGGAACCCCAACCACCATTACATGGAATGTTTGGAAAGACATACATTGGGAGATTCACAGACATCAAAGACCCATTAGAAGAGGAAAATGAACAAAAGGAAACATAAAATATTGTGGAAGAAGACAATGATGAAACTCTAGAGGACGAAGAGTTTGGATTACGTGACATTGTTGATTAAATTTAAATTATGCTTGTAAATCAAGCTTTGCAATGTTTTGACTTTGACATTTTATGAGAAGAATAAACACTCAATTAGGGTTGTTATATGTTCAATATTTGTAATATGTGATTTTCGCATTGATTTTTAAGTTTATCATTATTTTTTGGAAAAAAAAAGTGATTATTATTATTATTTTGACATGAAATTCATAAAAATGGCTATTATTTAACCATTTTTAGTTAAAATTATCGTATAAAAATTGTGATTTTGACATGTCAATTCTCGCAAAAAATTATCAAAACGTGTAGTTTTTTAGTTATATTTATGTTAAAAATGGTTATTTTTATGTCCATTGTTAAAAAATATTGTTTTGTATAAACAATTATTTCATGTGGATTGAAAAATTAATTAAGGATGTTTAAATATGTAGAATATCGAAAATTCTAAATATCGACCTTCTAATTTAAAAATGCAAAATAATAAAAACCTCATGAAAAAAATTAAAATTAAAATAAAAAAACAAGAAAATGTGAAGAAAACGACCTCTTCAAAAATGATCAAATTTACAAAATAATTATTTACATTATATACATTAAAAAATGTAAAGCCAAAAAAAGGGGCTTTTAGAAAAAGGATGTGATGTAGAATACTCACTTTTTTAAATTAGCATGAAAATCACTACCATTCTAAAACGTAATGTACATAAAAAAATTAAAGTGCCAAAAACTATGCTCTAAAAAAAACATGTGCGTTCTACATCACCTCTTTTCAAAATCAGGGCACTTTTTTGCTATCTCTACGAAACGGGTAACAGTATCAGTTCCCATTTCAAAGTTTACATTGTTCTCACTTGATCGATGCCTAAAACCAACTTTTGGTGGTCCAAAAGCTTTTTAGTGGGAAGACGTGATCCAAAATGGATCTTAAACCCTCTAAAAATGTAAGTGTTCATATATATTAAACTATCGAAAAAACGAGATCGCAGAGGAAAACACTAAAGAATGGCGGAAAAAAGAGTGAAGCGGAGAGTAAAGTCTCGTTGCATGGGAGCTGTCGGATCGGACAGATCAATGATCCAAATTAAATCAGGATATTGCATCGCGAGAGGGAAGCGGAGTATATCGGAGGCAACCCTAAGGGAAATGCGACTGTGATCGGTGACACAACATGGATCGTTGATCGAGCGCGCAGATCAATGACAGAGATTACAATATTGCATCGCAGATTTCCAAAGGGAGGACTTACCACAGGCCCAAAGACTCAGCGATATGCGATTGCGACTTATCGCATCATAATAGTGCATCGCAACAATGCAAAGGGGTGATGCCGATAGGCCGCAGGTAATGCGATTGCGACTGATTGGTGAGTGGACTGGTGGAACAACACAGAGACCCACGACCCCGCGATATGCGATACGCCGATATCTGCGATCAACAATAAAGAAAGGAATGGGATGAAAACCAAATACAAAGGGATTATGACCCCTAGTCGATGCGACTTGCGATTGCAATAAAAGACGAACCCGAGAGGATTATAGGGCGGACCTGATATCTTTTGAAGTCCGGCTTGGTCGGATTTTCCACTGTTTTAGAACATTTCCTGTGTATTTCTCTGTGTAAACAGAAAAGCGTGTTCTCAGGGATTTTCACCCGCGCCCAAAGATCCTTCCGTTGTAAACTACTACCGTGTGCCTTAAGCGTTTTGGCAATGATTGTTTAAACGCTCAGCAGGGAGATGAAGGGAAAATGGGCAGAGAGCCCAAGAAGGGGATTGAACCAACAACGCCGATAGGCTTTAAAATCCATCCCATGACAGAACATGAGGGAGAGTCAGAGAGAAGACAGATTGAGACAAAGAGTCAGAGAAAACACACAACTACGAACAGTTGATTAGAGGCACTAAGAGGGAGAGTCTGTGCACTCTTTAGACTCGAGGTTATCGAGTGAAATCCCTATGTAATATCACTGTTTGTTGTGTTATGGCTCTGATTGAGTTCACCCCTATAAACTCTGTTCTTGAAGACATAACATAGAGGTCAACACTGAAAGCTGGACCAAGAGATGTAGCCAGGAAGTCTGGTGAACTCCTTGATTATTTATTGCGTTGATATGTTGAATTGTTATGTTTTCCAATTGTTAAATGTCTGTATTATTCACTATCTTTTCGATCCATTGCACTAAATAATATAGGCACTTCTGCACATGAGTCTGTAATACCTTTTCTTCTTGATTTAGTATCCAATTTCGGATCAAAATATTTCAGGAGATCTCGAGATATGCCTACAGGAAATCAGTCATCAGATGTTCCTATAGTCTAGCAGCAGCAGGGATCGTAGGTAAAACAAGTAGGGGGAAGTCACAGGATTCAAGTACAATGACGCGCACCAACATCTCCTTAGGAGCAGGAGATCCAGGAATTTCTCAGCACACCAGGATTTCTCAGAGTAACAAATTGAACCTTCCACCACTATCAATAGGACCAGTAGGTTAGTACGTCAGACCTTGAAGGACACATAAGAGTTTTTTAGAGCTCCTAAAACCAACAACAGGCAACGCAAGAAACTTGATAGATACCATACCTTGGCGGCTCAGGTTGCAGAACCCTCTAGTTTTCAGGAAGCCACACAACATCAGGTATGGGTGGATGCCATGGTAGAAGAGTACAATTCTATCATGACAAATGATGCGCGGGAGGTGGTGCCATACCAGAGGATAGATCAGTTGTGGGTTCTAGGTGGATCTACATGATCAAATATGTTGCAAATGGTAGTGTAGAGAAATATAAGGCTAGATTCATGGAAAAGGGGTATGCACAAAAATAAGGAATAGACTATGAGGAGACCTTCGCCCCAATTTCTGGATATATCTCTATCAGATCTATCATATCCCTAACAACATAGATGGGATGGGAAATTTACCATTTGGACGTCAAGACAACATTCTTGAGAGGTTGTTATCACTCAGGTTGTTCCCTGCTTCCTAAAGGGAATACGACCAAGGTAACCACTAACCAATCTTTTAGTTACAGGTCCTAGCCTACCTGCAACCAGAGAGGGTTCTCTCTTTATGATTTAACTTTGTTGGTGGGTGATTTTAGGCTAATTATGGTGTGCTGATTTTGTTTGAATTTGGTTGGTTGGTGAATTCAAACAGAGCTGAGATATAAATTTCAGAACAGTTTGGGCCATTGGGCAATGGAGTTCAGGGAAGTGTGCTGTTGAAGTATGTTTATGAAAACAGAGTATTGCTGCAAAGCCAGATAGGCATCTGTGGAACAATTTTTTAGGTTATGTAATGAAGTTATGGAATTAGTGAGTGAAAGGCAATTGAGAATCTTCCACTATGCTAACAAGAGGAGAAATGAAAGTATTGCTTAAGAGCAGTTAAGAATTTTTAAACAATATTATCAGTGAGATAATTAGTTTAGACATGAGAAATTAAGAATTCATATCCATGGCTAATCCAGAAGAAAACATATTTAGAAATAGAGATTGAGCATAGGGTGTATTCAAAACAAATCCTAAGCTATTCTTTTTCTCTATTTACTATGATCATGAACATATATGAATTATTGCATACACAGAAAGACAAGAACACGGTTAAGAATAACTTATTATTCTAGAAAATGACACAAGAATTCTGCAACATAACAGAGCCGTTCATTTTCACTTTCAGACAGTATAGGAACCAGGAACTCCACCAACAATTTGTATTAGCAAAATGTCTCAGATATACAATACAACTCTCCTGAAAGATTTTCACTACAACCGACCCTCAATACGTTCTTTGAGGGGATATATATACAAAAATAGGATAAAATATCTCAATAGTGAGTTATTGTGCAATAAATTGCACCACCAACTCTCTTACAAAAAGTAAATGAAAGATATAACTACAACAATTAATGTTGAGATGGTAGCTATCTTTCTGTCCGACAACTTTGACTTTTTGGCTCAGGAAAGTTGGTTGTAGCTGTGCCTTTAATTCTGCGTTAGTTGAGCCTTTTGTCTTAGTGCTTTGGTGAGTCACTGTACGGATGCTTCCTGTGATATCTGCGTGCTAGATTATCTGCTGACCTGTACTGTGATTGAGATCTGAATTTTCACAAAAAAGGAATAATATAGTGGAATCACCTGGGCAGAACTTCCAACATTTCCTGGCACCAATCAGCTGGAGGTAGCTGATGTCTCCTTATTTTTACCAGTGTTTCATCTACTTTAGTATATCTGTAAAAATTTGGAGGCACTTCAAACAGGTGATTTATCTCATGCTCAATAAAAAATAAATTTTCTAGTTTGTCATACAGAGACTGCCCAGAGGGAGGCCCTGCTTCTTCTGTGGAGCTGCTGGACGCTGTTATTTGATTGTCAACATAATTGTTGATCCTTGTGATGTACTGATCATATGACAACAGTTGTCCTGTGCCAGTCACTAGGCTAGGCAACCCTTTATCCTGTAATACTGTCATCTTTGCCCTGAATTCATCAATTTCTGCCTTCATATCCTGCCATTTCCTTTCTAGAGTTTGAGTGAAATTCCTCAAAGTCAACACTTTCTTGGCTGTCAGGATAGTGTCTGTTCTGCTGTTTATTTCTAGTGCTGCCAATTCCTCCCTAGTGTGGGTATTGAGGAAATGTATCATTTTATTGGCCTGCTCAGGCATGATTCCTAGTGCTGTTCTGGCCTTTTGTATTTCCACATGAGCTATGCCTATCAGTTCAATTTACTCATGTATTGGCTGGATTGACCTCCATTGGTCATGGATTGATTGGCCAATTTTGGCCCAGATTATCTTCTTTATTTCTGCTAGAGTTTTGCCTAGAAGCAATTCTTTTTCCAAAGCTTTCACTTTGGCCTCCAAGGCCTTTATTTCTCTCCACTTCTCTGCTACAGTAATCTTGGACTTGTCATAGCTGGCCTCTAGCTTGGCCAGTCTATCTTTAGCTTCATTGATTTCTGTCACCTGAACCTCAAGTTCCTTGACAACTTTCATCAAGTCCTCCATGCTCATGCTAGATTCTGCTGCTGATGTTGCTCCTGTTGCTGATGTGGTTGTGGTTGGTGCTGGAATGGTAGGAGGGGCTGCTGCTGCCTGTGTAGGAGGGGCAGGGCCAAGAGTTGTAGAAGTTTGAGAGGGCTGAGAGGTTGACTCCCCTTGCTTGTCCTGCAATGCCTTTTCCAATTCTGCTTCCATTTGCAATATTCTTTGATTCATCATCAGAAGCAGATCCATGGCCTCATCAACTTGCTTTTCTTGTACAAGTTCTGTTGTTTGAGAATGAATGGTTGGAGGCAATTTTGTCTGCTTTCTCAGTGCAGCAATGTCATCCTCCTTTTTCTTCATAAGGGCCTTAATACCCTTTGGAGCTTTAGGATCATGTCCTAGATCAATGATTATGTCTTCCAAAGCTTTTATTCTGTTGTCCTTAGCAGTGGAAGACATCCTTTCCAAATCAAGTTGTGTATTGGTATTCCTCAGTGATTCTTTTAACTGATGGGCCAACATGGCCCTATCTGCAAGTGTGGCATACACCATTTCCCCAGTCTGTTTGTGCAGCTCTATCTGGTCCATGGGGTGTATGTCCTTGGAGAGGACCTCTAGACTTGTTTTGGTGTAGTCTGCAGATGATCTAGGCTTTGGGATTTTAGGCTTAAGATGAGTAAAATTCATCTTATCCTCCTTGATGTCATATGTTGCCATCAATCTCTGCTGCATGGAGGGTGTTGTCTTCAAGAACTGATCATACAATTGAACTCTTAAGAGTTCATTTTGGGCCTTGATCTCCTTAAAAGTTCCTTTGACTCCAGCTGGTTTCTTGCCCTGCTATCTTGAGGAGGATACCTCTGTGCTTTGCTGCATGGTCTGTTCCTGCTGAAATGAACTAGTGGCAGTCTGCTGGCTGGATTGTCTTTCTCTGCTTTGGTTTTCTGCTCTTTCTTCACTGATGTCTTCTTCCTCGGTCTGAGGGTCAATTCTTGGCCTCTTGGCCTCTGGTTGCTGTGTTGACCCACTTGGAGGTGTGACCTCCTCTCTATCTCGTTTTTTGCCTCTCTCTTCATTGAGAGGTGTTTGCAAAACTGGGATCTGGGGTGGTTCAGCTTGCTGTAAAGAGGCTTGCCCTTGACCTTGATCTTTTGAAGTACTAGGCTGCCCTGCCTCTGTCTCTTGCTGTTCATCCATTACCTCTTTTCCTTTTGCTGTAGTTGTTATTGTAGTAGATGCCTGCTGGGTAGTCTGTGCAACTGCAGCAGTGGATGTGCCTTCTCCCACTTGGCCTGGTTGCTTGAATATGACCTGCTGACAAGAATCCAAGTCAAGAGTTTTCTCTAAATCTTTCACAGTTTGCTCCATTCTCTCCTCCTGAGTAAATTCCTCTACCAATGTATTAGGCACCCATTCATCTTGGCTGGCAAAGTGTTCTATTTGTGGATATGGACAATGTTTATAGGCTAGTAGCCTATACTTGACTCTTCTAGCACTGATAAAGCCTTCAGGGTCATAAGGGACCCACCAGAAACTCCTTTTGAGTTTAAGTTGTTGCCCCAATATTTGATCAGCTTCTTTCCAACCATCTTTCTTGTTCATGATGAAGGGGCCTAGGTGGTCTCTGAATTTGAGATTGGCTTTCTTCTTGTCACTGTGGAAGTGTGTAAGGTCAGAATTGATGAGTTGCCTATAGTATTCCAAGGCAAACAATCTGATAGACACATACCTTGGGAGCCTGTAAGGACAGAGCTCACAACCATAGATTCTGATGACTGTTTGATTTTGGTATAAATACCAATCACCTATTTTGTAATTCTTGGACAGCTGTAAGATTTTCTGCATATCTTTGGATAATGTGGTAGGAGGAGTCCTCTTCAAGAGGCATGTGACTGGATAGAAAAATTGGTCAATAAATTCACAGTAGGAATAGGGAGAGTTCTGGACTTGGTGGAAGACTGAAGACCAGAAGATGACAGACCTCCTTTCACCCTGTGAATCTAGCTTCTTGATGGGGCACTGGAAGCAATCTGTCTGATAGTACATGAAGAGGTGATAGATGTATGATGAATATTTGAATATTGCTTCCCTGTCCAGCCTCAGCAGTTGGTCATGTATCTTGTTGGCAATAAACTTGGCATAATTTTATTTTACAGCAGGGGGATTCCCAAGGCTCTATGTAGATAGCATGACCAACACAGTTTCATGAACATGCTCATTTGTGGAGAACCCCAGCACAGAGGTTATCATGTCCACCAACAGCTTGCCTACCTCATTGAAATTTTCATATGGGAAAGGAGGTGGCCCAGAAGGTTGGCAGTCTGCTCTCATGAAAGTTTTGGCCACTGCAGCAATGTCCATGCTAGAGAGCTTGGAGCCCTCATCTAGCAAATACTTTATGGAAAAAGGGTATAGCAGCTGGGTTTGTTTGTAATTCAACATCTGATTGATGGAATCTGGTGTTATGTAAAAGAGGATGCTCCGAGATGGAGACTTTACAGCTCTGAGTTTTTGGTCATAATTTTCTACACAGAGGTGAATGACTTCAGGAAAGACATTTACTGATGGCAAGAAGTAGGTAGGCAGATTAGACTCCCAGATGCCATACATGTCACTGTTGTCCAAGTGACTGTTCCTTAGCTGGCAGAAGGTCTGTAAATGGTTCCTCTCTGCCACAAAATCTGCAATGAGGAAATTACTATCTACAAGTGGCATAGCTTCAAGCTCCTTACTGGGTGGATTGACAGGAGCAACATCTAGAGCAGATGGTGTGGCCATTTTTGAAATTTACTGTATGTATACTTGAGCTTAGGATTTAGTGTAGAGGCTGAGGACTGCCTACTGAATTGTGTTTTTGAAAGTGAGCAGTTCTGAGAGTAAGAGGAAACTTTTTACAGGGTTGATAAACTGTGGGGCACTCTGTTGGAAGAAACCAGAGTGTGTTGAGCTAATTAGCTAGTTTTCAAAGGGAATTATGATAATAGGGATGAGTGTGCAGTTACATGGGCTCTAGCCGGTAGTGCGACCTCTAAAATTGCTTTTTCACTGTGAATTCCGCAGAAGGGCACGGGTTTTTTGCAGAGCTTCGTGGTGTAGGGAGTTTACCAGGTTTTTGGGTAGTTTCAGTGGATAATTTAACTGTGAGGGGCTTTTGCAGGGTTTTTTACAGGAAATTAGGAAAAAAATGGGAGAAATATGGGTGAAATAGGTCGCCTGCGGCAAATACTTGGTTTTTTCGGTGCAGGAGGTGCCAAGCTGGAACAATTGCAGGCATTCGAGTCGACTTTGACGGCGGCAACAGCTTGGGTGGACAAATTCTGGATTTTGGACGCAAACGACGTCTTTCGCATGCACAACGCTCCGACAACGACAAGTTAAAATGACATAAAACGGTCATTTCCCGAATTTTTATGCAAATTTGGCCTTTTGGCGCCTTTTTGGTGATGATGTCAGCATGATGTCATCGGTGGGTCCGGGTACGGCAGGGTGACGTGGCGGCTGACATGGGTGGCCAGGTGGCGGTGACACGGTGGCAAGGCATGCAGGCAGACGGACGAGGTGGAGGCGACGTGGAGTAGGGGGGGCGGACGGGGGTGCTGACGTCACGCTGATGTGGGTATGACGTTAGTGGGAGGGGACAGGCGGTAAGTGGTTTCCCTGGAGCACCCGTGGGCGGTAAGTGGTAAGAGGGGGGGGGGGGGGGTTTCCGAACAACCCGGTCGGTTGACGCGTGGCAGGGGTATAGCGGTGAAACCGCCAATCTCCCAGACGCGAAACCTCCGGCTTCTCTCGGGAAAGATTGACCGCCAATCGTTAGATCCGTGGGGTCGGCGATCGAACGGCTAGCGGCAAATATCATGTGACGGTGCGTTAAGACAGGGGGACTCGTCGATTAAAATAATCGTTTTAAATATAATGCACGCGGGGTGGGTTTATGACATAGGGTTAGGAGGGTTTAGTGTATAAATGTTTTTAATTTAAAAACTTTATAAACCCAACTTATAGCGCGTAAAGGGGGTAAGGGGGTTAATGCGGGCGGGGACTATGGTTTATTGATTTTTAACCAAAGTTTTTAATAAAAACCCATAGTTTAGCGTGGTAGAGGGTTAATATTAACCCCTGGTGGGTTAATATTCCCCAAATCATGACTATATAGCTATATCGCCAGGGGGAGGGTATTTACATAGACCTTTTGGGATTTTTACATAGATTTTTGTAAAATTGGGGAGCTAGATAATACATTAGTTGTTAATATGACATTGTGAGGTGAGTGTATAGGGGGAAATGCTAAGTTTTTAAGGAGAAAAAATTAGGAATGGAAGATGAGGAAATTTGAGAGTAAAGATTTTTACACAAAAAATGTGGCTTCTTCCCTTGACTGAACTTCATAGTTTGAACTGGTACTTTGTCATGGAATGAAGTGGAACAGGACACTTGAGCAGATCCCAAGGTCCTTGGGGGATGTTAATAAATGATGTTTGGGGAAAAGGGGGAAATTAGAGATGCTTCCACTATTGTGTCCTCAAACCTCTGCCATGGTGCCAATACCCTGAATGAATGAGTCTTGCTTTTGATAAGACAACTGGTAATGGCCCTTCACTTCTGCAACTTTACTCTACTTACCCAACCCAGTAATCCTAACATTTTTTCTTCACTTGAAGTGGGTGCAATTGAATTAGCAGACCCTGATTGTTCTCTTTTTCTTTTGATTGCCCTCCTATCTAAATCTACCCTTATTTCTTCCAAGGACCCAGATTAAGCAGTTGGGCTCCTTCATTTCTCTACCTAGCTAGTCATCTGTCAAGCTTGAGTTGTTTGGACAGGAATCATTCCTTATTCTGCAACAAGCAATTTAAACATGGCATGGTCTAGATTAGACTGTTGGGCCATCCATCAAGTATGATTAGCCTCAGTATTTGTAGACTGTGTTATTGCCAAAAGATAGTAGTGGAATTTTGACTGGCCACTTTCCTGGTCTTTAGTTTGGGGTTCATTTTCACTTATTCCTTTGACCATTTGATTTTCTTGCCTTTTGATTATTCTTTTAAGGTATACCCTCTTTTCATTTTTTAATTTTCCTAGTATGTACACAAAATATTGACCTTTGCAGCCTACAATGATGAGCATATTTAGCCCTTCCACTGTCAATCATGAAAGATGAAACCTATTGGTATAGGAACCTAACAGTGGCTCCACTTGGGGATGGCTTTTCCTGGAGGAAAGCCAAGAATAGCAGGTCAGATGGACTTATTTTCCTTTCCTTACTGCAATGAATCCTCTCCAGTATTGACACCTTTGACATGAATCCAATGAGCTTGTATGTAGTGTCCTTTGACCTCATTTGTACAAGAATTACCACTTTGTGTCTTGCTGGCCTGTATCATTGTTTATCATTGGTTCTCTATTCTGTATACCTTCCTCAAATTTGTTTGTGGAGCTTTTGAATCATATATGTCACCTTTGATATAGTTTGCTGATCATTCTTCAAAATCTGTTGTAGTTGTTCCTTTATCTATCTGTTGTAAAAAGAAAAATGCTGAAAATACACATATTTATGTACAATATGTGACTGTTCTATGCTCACGGATCATAATAGTGTTTGAGCATTCTCCCATTCACTAGGCCTTCCTCATTATTTTAATCATCCAGACTCTTTAGAAAAAAGGTATTATTGCCTTGCACAACTTGAATTATGAATGGTCCTTTCCACAGAAAGTCAATTTTGCCATGTTTCCCTTTGTCTTCTCTCCTAGAATCCCATTCCAATACTTTGTTTCCTATGAAAAAGTCTCCAGCCTTTGTTCTTTTGTCAAACACATTTTTCAGCTTCTCTTGTAGAACTTGGGTTCTATGATACACATCTTCCCTTGTTTGCTGTAAGTGAATTGTCTGATTGATCCTCCTCTGGATGTCATTAGGTTCAGCTTGTATTTCCTGCAGCAATTTGATCACAGGGACCCCAAGAGATGATGGGAACACAACTTCTAGGCCATATACCAATTCATATGGGTTGGTGCCAATAGATCTTTTGGTAGTCAGCCTATCTGCCCACAGTGCATTTACCAGCTTTTTATGCCAATTCTTTTTGTTCTCCTCCAAGACCTTTTTGATGATATTGATGAGGCTTTTATTGGAGGACTCAGCTAGGCCATTGCCTTGAGGGTAATAGGTTGTTGAATGACCTAGGGTGATATGATATTTGTGACAGAAGTTGATCATTCTTTTGGATTTAAAGGTAGCTGCATTGTCTGTTATGATTTTCTCTGGGCAGCCAAATCTAGACAAGATATTGGTTTCTAGGTATTGTATGATAATTGAGTCATTTTCTTGTCTACAAGGTATGGCCTCTATGCATTTGGTGAAGTAGTCTGTAGCTGTCAAGATCCATCTATGTTGTCCTGAGGATGAAGGGTGAATTTCCCCTATGAATTCTAAGCCCCATTGTTGAAATGGTTTTTCAGTTGAAATGGGTTTGAGGGGTAAGGGTAGTAACTTTTTCTTCCCTTCAAAGATTTGACATTTATGACATGATATTACAAACTTTTTTGAATCAGTAAATAGGGAGGGCTAATAAAATCCAGCCCTCAGGATTTTATCAGCTGTTGATTTCCAATATAAGTGCCCTCCACAATCTCCTGCATGAAATTGTCTAAGGATTTTATCAGCTTCATCTGAAGTTAGGTAGTTAAGTAAGATACCTTCATGATTTTTCCAGAATAATACATTATCTATGATACAAAATTTTGAAGCTTTCATTTTCAAAAATCTCTTTTTGGTTCTGGATAACCCTGGAGGAGCTTGCAGGTTTAACAATGTAAAACATATGTCAGCATACCAAGGTGATTGTAAGAAGGCTTGATTGATTTGTGGAGTCGGCATCTCTTGTTCGTTATCTAGTTCATTGATTTCAAGGGCTTGGAAATTGGTTTCAGTCATTAGTTTAGCTAGCCCTTGTCCTTTTATAAGTTTTGTTGGTTTGATTTCTATATCATATTCGAGAATGTTGGCTATCCATTTTCCCCTCTTACCTTCAATTCCCTCTTGAGTTAGAATGTCTTTGACCACTGCATTGGGCACATATGCAATTATGTGAGAGTACAAGATATAAACTCTGAAATCTTTTATGGCTTTGATAAGGGCATATGCTTGCTTTTCCATGATCTGGTATTTGAGTGGGGCATCTCTGAGGGCTCTGCTGAAAAAGGCAATAGGTTTTTCACATCCCAAGTCATCCTTTTGTAGTAAGAGAACAACAATTGTATGTTCAGAGGCAAAGGAGAAAATTATGAAGTCTCTATCAAATCTAGGGCTTGTAAGAGCAGGTGTTTTTGTTAAAGCTATCTTGATTTCCTCAAAAGCCTATTTGGCTTCAACTGTCAATTTGACTTTGGCATATTTCTTGAGCATATTTTTCAACAATCTTATTAGCTCAGCCAAGTTAGGAATAAATCTTCTTAAGAAATTAATCTTTCCTAAAAAGGCTTGTAATTCTTTGATGTTTCTTGGATGAGGGACCTGAAGGATAGCTTGAATTCTATTAGGGTCAATTCTTATGCCATCTTTTGAAATTATATGACCTAGGAGTTTTCCTTCTTCTAGGCCAAATAGTGATTTCTTTGGGTTCAAAGATATGCCATACTTTCTGCAAATTAAGAACACTTGTCTAAGATGTTTTAAATGTTCTTGGTCTTATTTTGAGAAGGTTGTTAGATCATCAAGGTATATGACTAGGAAATCATGGACTTCTTTAGCAAAGGCTATGTCCATTGCCCTCTGAAATGTGGCTCCAGCATTCTTGAGCCCAAAAGGCATTTTTACATATTTGAAAGTTCCCCAAGGTGTAGTGAACGCTGTTTTATCTTGATCATCTGGGTGAACTAGAATTTGATTGAATCCCGAGAAGCCATCCAGTAGTGAGATCCTTGAAGCTCCCACTACCCTTTGTAAGATGTGATCCATTTCTGGCAAGGGATAGTGGTCTTTGAGAGAGACTTTGTTCAAATTTCTCAGATCAACACAAAGTCTTATCTGTCCAATTTTCTTTCCTGTAGGTACAAGGTTTGAAATCGATTCAGAAAATCTTATAGGTGCAATCATTCCAGCTTCATACATTCGTTTTACCTCCTTTTCAATTAGGGGAAGAAAGACTGGATTCACTCTCCTCAACTTCTGTTTAAAGGGTTTCTGGTTTTCTTTCAGGGGTATTGTGTGTTGGATGACTGAAGTGTCATAGGATTTAAGGTCCTCATAACTCCAGGCAAACACATCTTGAAACTCTTTGAACAGTTCAATATATTCTGATTTCTTATCAGGAGGTAAGGTTCTAGAGAGCTTGACCATTTCGGGATTTTCAGTGGTCCCAATATTACACTCCTCAATTTCTGCATTGATGGGTTGCATCTTTGGTTTCTTAGGGATGTCATTTGAATCAAAACTGTCTTCTAAAGGAGTAAGACCTATGGGAAAGAAATTATCCTTAAGTTGAATTACTTCAGTTTCTTCTTCAATAATTTCATCAAGATCTGCTAGTCTTAGCTTTTGTAAATTGGCAGAGTCAAAGTTTGTAGGATGTAATATCATATCTATTGTTTCAGCTGATATACTTGTCTTAAATTCATCAATTTGGTGCTGATATTCCCTAATGCTTGTGTCTATGTTTAATTTTGAGAATTCTTCTTTCATGGTCAAAAAATTATTTATCTGAGTATCATTCTCAAATACTTTCCAGTTATCTACATGTCTGGGATAGAAGGCCTATGTTTGATCTCAGCAGTGAACTGGTGGTTAGGCCCAAAAGGAAGTTTACAGGTGCTTGCAAAAGTTGCCAAACTATGAGCATGCAAGTTGTGGCTTCTAGGTATTTTGGTGAACTGATATTCCAAGAAGATATTAAGCAAGTTTGTCACTGCTATCCTATAAGACCTTAGCCTGGGATCATTTGTGACAAAATTTCCCTTTATCTGTTGTATAATTAGATCTGAATCACCCAAAATGGAAACTTTGTTCACACCAAGACTTCTAATCGGTTTGAGACCTAGCAAAAGGGCTTCATACTTGGACATGCTGTTTGTACATCTGAAGTTAAGCCTATATGCATGACCAAGAGCATGGTCATTTTGAGTATTGTGTATCCAAACCCCTGCCCCTGCTCCTAGCTTGTTTATTGACCCATCAAATTCTAAATACCACAAGATCTCTTGATCAATGTTTCTTTCAATGGATTTACAGATTTGTTCAGTGGGCTGGTCTGGCTTTGGTGATTCTTGTAACATATTAATAGCCTGTGTTGGTTTGATCACATCAGTGATATTTTGAGCAGTGGACTGTTCATTCATGTGCCTGGTTTCTGTTGTTTTTAGGAGCTTGACCTCAGTTTTGGGACACATATCAGCATTGTACAATATGAATGAGTCCAGGTCTGAATGAATGGAGTAGATTGGGAAGTTTTGGGGCTTCTCCTGACTGCTGACCATATATTTCATCAGTGTTTCTCGGTATAATCTCTTTGGTTGGCCAAAGACTGAAATTGTGGCATATGACATGTCTAATTGTAGAGATCCTTGGAGTTTGGCACCCCATGATCTTGATAAAATCATACCATATTTGGGTGGAATGTCAGCTACTACCACATCCATTAAAATTGTTTTGGTTGGATATTGGACTAGGGATACACAAAGGTCTTTGATCAGGCCTAAACATCTCACCTGGCTGGAATCAAATGAAAACAAGTCTTTGTAAGGTCTAGTGATGTCTAGATCAAGTTTTTACATCACTGATTTGGGCATTAGGTTATGAGAGGCCCCTGAGTCAAACATGGCATTGTGTAGCACCTTGTCATGGATGTTTAGGCTGGCATAAAATGGAGGGATACCTCCATCCATTGATTTGCCATTGACTTCTGAGCCAAAAATCAGTTCTGGCTGATCATCCAGAATATTAATTGCATCCCTATTCTCTGGTACTTGTAATGATCTATTAATTTGTTGTCTGAAGACCTCATGTTTGGCTAGTTCAGAAAGAGGAATTGCTATTTTCATTTTGCCAATTTTTGTTTCAAGATTGAAAGGATTTTCCATCTGAACTTTTATATTGTGAGCAGCAAGTTTTTCCTTTTCTGCTGAATTTTGGGTGATCTTGTCCTGGTCTGGTACACTATTTTGGGGTATGCTTGAATTGTGTCTGTTTTCTAGAGGTCTGCCCAAGATCTCTGTTGGAAGAGATGGTGTAGATGAGGGATTTACTGGAGGCTGTATATCAGATACATCTTCCACTGTGACCTCCCTTTGGAGTTTTTTATCTGAGGACTCTGTTAAGACGGATTTATCACTGGGTTTTTTGGGAAGTTTGGTGTTTGTCTGTTTGGTATTCTCAGGTACATCTATGGTTCTTCTTCTTAGCTTGTATTTCTTGTGTACTTGATAGACTGTTGTGTCATACCCTTCTCTGAAATCAAATGACTCACCAGATTTTGTTTGGAATTGTTTGTATTCTTGGGCTTGCTGATCATCTTGTGTCAAGAATACTTGTTGTTCACTGTCCAAACCCATTAGATTGATGTGGGGATCTTCTACTTGTTCACTAGTGGTTAAGGCCTCTGCATAGTTTTCTTGAAATGGAGGTCTGATATTCTGATCAGGACCAGTCCTCCCAGCATTTGGGTTTTGGTTTTTTCAAAAATTGGGATTCCTAGTGGTGTTGCTTGTTTGCCCTTCCCAAGAGGACTTTCTCTCCATGGTCTCAACTCTATCTCCCAACCTCTCCATACCCTTCATGATTGCATCTAGCTTTTGGTCAAAGGTTGAGGGTTCATCTTTAAATGTTGTTCTTCTCTCATTTTTTTGCTCTGGTTCTCTTGGCAATCAGGTTTGCCTCCACACTGATAGCTATATTTTGCATGTCTGCAAGACTTGGAGGTGATATTTCTCTTAATTGATATGCCATATTTGAATCAAATCCATCAGGGAATTTGATCAAGGCCAGATCAGGTGGAGGTCTTAGGTTCTGAGGAATGGCGTTGTATACATTGTTGAACCTGACACAGTAATCTTGAACTGTTTCTTGTGGACCCCTTTTCAAATTATCATACTCTTTTAGTATGTGAAGAGGGTCTTTCTTCTTTTCCCATCTGTTTAAGAAGTTTAGGTATAGAGCATTAGGATTGAGTATGGACTGTGCAGCCAAATACCTAAACCAGGTCCTGACATCTCCTGTTAAACTTTGTACAAAAATTTTCATTCTTACATCTTCATCATCTATTTCATAGTTCTCAAAGTAGTCTTGCATTCTCTTGGTGTGTTGTTGGGCTGTATAAGAGCCAGTGCTATCAAAGTAAGTGATCTTGCTTTGATAATCTTGGGGCATAGCCCCTGGGTTTGCAGGCAGGTGTAAAGGTGCATATCTGTTAGCCATATTTGCAGGGACAAAAGGGACAGCAAGAAGGAGTGGAACCGCTGGAACAACAGGGATAATAGGAGTAAGGTGTGTTGGGGATGGAGGAGTGGGGAAGCTACCTTGGGAAGTGGATGAAGAACTAGGATAAGTGGGGGTTATGTGAGGATAAACTGATGCTTTGGTAGGGGTTGGAATATAATTCTGCTGAACTGGTTCAACACCTGAATCTGAGAGCTCTCCTAGCTGCTCTTGCTTCTTCAATATCTTGGGAATTAAATTGGGGTTTTCAAAGACAACTGGGGGATTAGGGTCAGGGTTGGACCTAGTGTAACAAGATTTCTTCTTTGCAGCCAGCTTCTGAGTTTTGTTTCCTTGGTATTCTATGAGAAGGTTAAACAGGAAGATTATTTCCTTTCAGGTGGTAATTTGACATAAGTCCCCAGCGGAGTCGCCAATGATGTTATCACTCAGGTTGTTCCCTGCTTCCTAAAGGGAATACAACCGAGGTAACCACTAACCAATCTTTTAGTTACAGGATCTAGCCTACCTGCAACCAGAGAGGGCTCTCTCTTTATGATTTAGCTTTGTTGGTGGGTGATTTTAGGCTAGTTATGGTGTGATTTGTTTTGAGTTTGGTTGGTTGGTGAATTCAAACAGAGCTGAGGTATAAATTACGAAGCAGTTTGGGCCATTGGGCAATGGAGTTCAGGGTAGTATGCTGCTGAAGTATGTTTCTGAAGACAAAGTATTGCTGCAAAGCCAGATAGGCATCTGTGGAACAATTTTTTAGATTATGTAATGAAGTTATGGAATTAGTGAGTGAAAGGAAATTGAGAATCTTCCACTATGCTAACAAGGGGAGAAATGAAAGCATTGCTTAAGAGGAATTAAGAATTCTTAAACAATATTCACAGTGAGAGAATTAGTTTAGACATGAGCAATTAAGAATTCATATCCATGGCTAATCCAGAAGAAAACATATTTAGAAATAGAGATTGAGCATAGGGTGTGTTCAAACAAATCCTAAGCTATTCTTTTTCTCTACTTATTATGATCATGAACATATATGAATTATTGCATACACAAAAAGACAAGAACACGGTTCAGAATAACTTATTGTTCTAGCAAATGACACAGGAATTCTGCAACATAACACAGTCATTCATTTCCACCTTCAGACAGTATAGGAACCAGGAACTCCACCATCAATTTGTATTAGCAAAATGTCTCAGATATACAATACAGCTCTTCTGAAAGAGTTTCACTACAACCGACCCTCAATACGTTCTTTGAGGGGATATATATACAAAAAATAGGATAAAATATCTAAATAGTGAGTTATTGTGCAATAAATTGCCTCACCAACTCTCTTACAAAAAGTAAATGAAATATATAACTACAACATTTAATGTTGAGATGGCAGCTATCTTTTTGTCATACAACTTTTGACTTTTTGGCTCAGGAAAGTTGGCTGTAGCTGTGCCTTTAATTCTGCGTTAGTTGAGCCTGTTGTATGAGTGCTTTGATGAGTCACTGTACGGATGCTTCCTGTGATATCTGTGTGCTGGGTTATATGCTGACCTGTACTGTGACTGAGATCTGAATTTTCACAAAAAGGAATAATATAGTGGAATCACCTGGGCAGAACTTCCAGCATTGCCTGCCACCAATCAGCTGGAGGTAGCTGATGTCTCCTTATTTTTACCAGTGTTTCATCTGCTTCTGTATATCTGTAAAAATTTGGAGGCACTTCAAACAGATGATTTATCTCATGCTCAATAAAAAATAAATTTTCTAATTTTTCATACAGAGACTGCCCAGAGGGAGGCCCTGCTTCTTCTGTGGAGCTGGTGGATGCTGTGAGCTGATTCTCAACATAATTGTTAATCCTTGTTATATATTGATCATATGACAGCAGTTGTCCTATGCCATTCACTAGGCTAGGCAGTCCTTTATCCTGTAATACTGTCATCTTTGCCCTGAATTCATCAATTTCTGCCTTCATATCCTGACATTTCCTTTCTAGAGTTTGAGTGAAATTTCTCAAAGTCAGCACTTTCTTGGCTTTTAGGATAGTCTCTGTTCTGCTGTTTATTTCTAGTGTTGTCGATTCCTCCCTAGTGTGAGTATTGAGGAAATGTATCCTTTTATTGGCCTGCTCATGCATGATTCCTAGTGCTGTTCTGGCCTTTTTTATTTCAATATGAGCTATGCCTATTAGTTCAATTTTCTCATATATTGCCTGGATTGACCTCCATTGGTCATGGATTGATTGGCCAATTTTGGACCAGATTATCTTCTTGATTTCTGCCAGAGCTTTTCCTAGAAGCAATTCTTTTTCCAAAGCTTTCACTTTGGCTTCCAAGGCCTTTATCTCTCTCTGCTTCTCTGCCACTGTCATCTTGGACTTGTCATAGCTGGCCTCTAGCTTGGCCAGTCTATCTTTAGCTTCATTGATTTCTGT
>APFE030592629.1:63943-74534 GCA_000404065.3 Pinus taeda | reverse complement strand
AAAAGAATATTAGTGAAAAAATTATATAGCAACAAATAATAATAAAGAATAAAGTAAAGATGACATGAATCAATATTTACACAGAACATTTATTTTGAATATGTTAGGATAGGTAGAACTGAACTATAGAACAAATTTAGATACAACTAACATTTATTTTGGATATCTTTTAGATAAATACAACTCATTTATATTAAAAAAATAGACCTTGCTACTTATTCCACTATTCACACAACCATCTCAAGTTACCATTCTCCTTTTTATTCCACTTTGTATTCATTTATTTACAATATCTTTTAGGTAGTTACTCAATTATTCACACAACCATTCCAAATTACCATCCTCCTTTTAAATCCATTTTACTAAACACAATGAATGTAATTCTTTGTAATTCCATTTCCTATTAGAATTCCCTTCGCTATATTTCAGTCGTGTAATGTACCTCCAATTTGCAATTCTTTTTTTGCTCGCTCTTAATTCAATATCAACAAAATTTCATTGTCATAATATAGTGGAATTACTCTTATCAAAGTTCCATATCTTATACCCTGGTCCTCGATCTATTTTGACTCTTCATTATCACTTGAAAATAAACCTGACACTTAATTCCTTATATATGTCTTTTGATAGACGGTCTCACACTTAATATCATTCTAGTTGTCATACCCTTAAACTTAACATATAAAGGGGTAACCTTTTAGTAAAATATACATATATATACTTGTAAAAGGAGTAGAATCAAACCCTCAACCTTGGGTTCCACTATGCCTAAACAAGTCTTGTCTAACAACAATCACGTACATATGCCTTCTCATTTGTTAAGCTCTCATGTAATATCATATACTATGACTCTGCCATAGCTCATATACTTGAAATTCTTTTCTTTTTACATGGTTTTGGTCCATCACCTCAGCCCACCTTGATATCGACCATGAGGACTACATAGTGCATCGGACCCTTGCTTATGTTGTTCGAATTTTCTGCTAAATTCCATAACAGACAGACAAAAAAATGCTCTATTTTTTACTCTGTTTCTGCACAGAAAACTGGAAAAATTGGTTTCTGGAACTAAAGTGTTCCTGTGTTATCCCTCTGTCAAGATGAAGACGAATTTGTATCAGTTGGTTTACTGTTTATGAATACAAGTTTACTGTTTAACTTGGTTTTCTGTTGCTGTTACACCAAGTGTCAAAATCACGTTGTTATTACTCTGTAAGTCTAAAGGTGACTTGAAGACAATTGTTTTATGTTGTTGTCACACCAAGCGTCAATCGTCTTACGTTGTAAGTCAAAAAGTGACTTGTCGTCAAAAACACGTTGTCGTTACACCGTAAGTCAAAAAGTGACTTGACATCAAAAATCACATTGCTGCAACACCACGATCATCGTTGCTGCAACACCAAACTGTGTTGCTGCAACAGCATTTCCAGTAAGCAATTTTTTGTTGTTTCTGTGTTAACAAAAACAGAGTGTTGTTCAGCGTTGCTGCAACAACATTTCCAGAAAATAATTTTTCCAGTTTTCTGTGCATAAACAGAGTAAAAAATAGAGCACTTCTCCCCCTTGCTATCAAGCTTTTTCCTTAGCTGATCTGGTACATGTGCATAAGCTACACGACCGAATACTTTCATGTGAGTGACAGTTTGCTTTTGACCACTCCATGCTTCTTCTGGTATTTTGTTCATGACAACTTTAGTTGGGCATCTATTCAAGATGTAAACTGCACAAGTGACAGCTTCTGCCCAATACTCATGAAGCAGGTGCTTTGCTTTCAGCATACTTCTAACCATGTCAAGAATGGTCCTATTCTTTCTTTCGGCAACACTGTTTTGCTGAAGTGTATACCTTGCTGTGAACTATTTTTGTATGCTATTCTCTCTACAAAAACACAAAAAGTCTTGGGAGATGTATTCTCCTCCTCTATCTGTTCTGATCACTTTGATATAATGCCCACACTGCTTCTCAATAAGAGTTTTGAAGTGGCGAAATTTCTCAAGCACTTCACTCTTCTGTTTCAGCATATACACCCATGTCTTTCTGTTGTAATCATCAATGAAATTTAAAACATATCTATTTCTGGAAAATGATGGTATTTGCATCGGTCAACACACATCAGAGTGAACAATTTCCAAGGGTGCTTTTGCCCTTATACTCTTTCCTGCTGGAAAGCTTTCTTTGTGTTGTTTGCCCAAGATGTAGCCTTCACAAAGGCTGTCCGGTTTCTCGATCAACGACAATCCCTTTACCATTCCTTTTCTGTACAACAGATTCAGGCCTCCGAAATTAAGATGTCCAAATATCAAGTGCCACAACCAATTCTCATCTTTCACTTGTTCCTGAAAGACTTCTTACGTTACAGCTACAATAGTTCTTCCTTCAAATCTGCCCTGAGTTTGAGAGGAAACAATCTATTGCTGGTCATCTCCACCTGTGCAATGATCTTCTTACTTGGAGGTATGTCTCTGATTGTACATGTATCATCTTTGAACAACACGTTGTAACCTTTGTCAATGAGCTATCCAATGCTCAAAAGATTACATTTCAGACCAGGTACATAGTATACCTTTGGCACAATCATTTGTTCTCCATTTCTTGCTCGAATCCTGACTCTGCCCTTATCCTTGACAGATATCTTACTATTAGTTCCTATTATTACCTCAGATTTCACATTTTCATCTAGATTGGCAAACATTGCAATATTTCCAGTCATGTGATTACTACAACTTGAGTCTAAGAACCAAAAATCTTCTTGTTTGTCTTGTGCAATGTTACATGTTAACAACACATTCTTTGGATTCTTATTTTCTTCATTTGCAAAATTAACATTCTGCCTACTATTCATGTCATTTTGTTTTTTCCTACATTCACTGGCATAGTGCCCATATTTCTTACAATAATGACATTGGACTTGGGATTTATCATACCTTTGTCCATGAGCTTGTTAATTGCATGAACCTTCATCTTGGTTCTGATTGCAGCTCCTTCTGCTTGTGCTTGCAGGGTAATATCTCCCTCTGTTTTGGCTTCTTCCACAACCTCTGTTATTTACTCTGCCTCTACCTTTTCATTGGCTGAAATACATCTGAGTCTTGAATGCTTGCTCAAAAGAGGAATCTGTTCCTCTACTCAGTCTGTGTTCATGAGACATAAGAGAAGCACTCAGTTCATCTACCGTGAATTGTGAGAGATCTTTTGTTTCTTCTATTGCTACCACAACAGCTTCAAACCTTGAGGGTAAACATCTCAAGATCTTCTCTACGATCCTTCTTTCTTCAAGGATTTCACCATGAGATCTAATCTGGGTTATCAACCCAATAACCTGAGTGAAGAATGAATCTATTGTATCAGATTCCTTCATGCTGAGTGTTTCAAAGTCTCTCGTCAACATCTGCAACTTTGCAGTCTTCACCTTCTCCATGCCTTGATAGGCAGTTTTGAGAATATCCCATGCCTCTTTTGATTTTGTTGTTGCTGAAATCTGTGGAAAGATACTTTCATGTACTGATTGGAAGAGAAAAAAGAGGGCTTTGGCATCCTTCTTTCTGTCACTCTTCAACTGGTCTCTTTCTACTACTGTCAAAGCAGCCAACGCTGTTGCATTTGCAAGTTCAGCATAGCCAGTTTCAACCAGCTCCCATATTCCTTGAGAAGCAAACAATGCTTTCATTGTTATGGACCAATAATTGTGATTTTTCCCATTGAACTATGGCAGTTGGGAATTTGTTAAACCTGTTCCAGCATCTGCCATCTTAACTCTGTATAGGTAAATAAGAGATACTGACTGTAAAATTAAAAACAAGCAAAAAACTTTCTTTGCTGGAAAAATCTGCTCAATAAACTTCTTATAGCTCCTACAGTGAAAAACAAACTCTGTTTTTGACTCAGTGAGTGCCTAGACTAGCTCTAATACCATGTTGGAATTTTCTGCTAAATTCCTTAACAAATAGAAAACAAAAATGCTCTGTTTCTGCACAGAAAACTGAAAATTTTGTTTTCTGGAAATGGTGTTGCAGCAACAGAATTCGGTGTTATAGCAACGCGGAATAACACTCTGTTTTTGTTAACACAGAAAAACAGAAAAAATTGGTTACTGGAAACTGTGTTACGGCAACACAGTTTGGTGTTGCAGCAACGCTGATCGTGGTGTTGCAGCAACGTGATTTTTTACGTCAAGCCACTCGGTGTAACGGCAACACGTTTTTGATGCCAAGTCACTTTAAGAAAATTGACGCTTTGGTGTTACAGCAACTAAAACAAGTGGCGTCAAATTCACTTATAAACTTACAATGAGACAATTGACGCTTGGTGTAACAGCAACTAAAATAGTTGGCGTCAAGTCACTAATAGACTTACAGAGTAATAACAAAGTGTTTTTGACACTTGGTGTAACAGCAACAGAAAATCAGCAAAACAGTAAACTTGTATTCATAAACAGTAAACTTAACTGTTACAAGAGGAACACTTCAGTTCCAGAAATCAATTTCTCTATCTCAGAAAATCGCAGGTTCAGCACTGCTGTGCATTTACAGAAGAGACTCTATGTCGTTCTTCTAACCTTCTCTCTTTTTCTCTCAGAGTATAAAACAGAACTGATGTTCAAAATCTCTTGCACTCACACAGAAAATAGAACTGTTGTTCTTTTTCTTTCTTACACTCTTCTTGAAAAAACAGGACTGCTGTGCATTTATATTTATAGGAAAATAAATATCTGTGTTTAAACAATAAACTAAGTAAAATATCTGTTGATATTTATCTTTGTATTTATTGCAGAAGAGGCGGTGATGCGTTTCAAGATGGCAGTCTGCAGGAGAATTAAACTCGCAATTTAATACATACTTAATGCTCAAAAGTATCAGAAGACTTTTGCTGCTTCCGGATAATCTGCAATAACTGCTGAAGATAGATCTTTGTTCAGCAGTTATGTGATGCAGTTGGAATTAAATTCCAACAAATCTCAGGCCTCTGTGGATTTGTAAATCTTTAAACTACAATGAGAAGAATAAATCCATCCGTTCCTATCAAGCAAACCCACCAGTCCATCATATCAGAGATTCTTGCAAGGTTCCGACTACGGCATCACGGGAAACTACTTTTCCTTGCCATTAACTTGAATTAGCAATATCTGTGGCATATAACCTTGCGCTCTGATCAAAAGCCACTTAAGGTAGTTAGGTTAAATGCTTCAGTTCGAAAAAATCGTGGCAAGACCTTCTTCTTTCATTGCTGTTTCAGAACTACCATGACGGCTGAACCTCAGACAACGGATGTTGATTCTTTGCATGCATACGAAGGAACTTTTCTACTTTGTTATTGACATCATGCCCTTCTGCTACACTTTTTTACTTTTTTCCTTTTTCCTGCATGCTGCTTAGCCATCACGGAAAACCTTGTCGACGACATCTCTGACATGCGTACCTCCACCATGGTCCCATAATCTAATTTAAACTTTCAAACAATATTCTCTATGCTCAAACCTTCGCAAAGCCTTCAGGCTTCGTTTTCTTCTGGCTCCTCATCAAACCATTGCTCAACCCACCTTGACGGTTTCTGAAACAAGCCATTTCTTCAACCAACATGCTAGTTTGTGCAATGGATTAAGTTATTGTTGGGACACTTTATCAATGGGAACAATTACATGATAACAAACAATCGATGTTTTTATAGCACCTCTTTATGAGAGAATAAATATAATTATAACACGCATGATAAACACATCATATACACTATGATTTATTTGGAAAATCCCAATTAAGAAAAAATCAGTTCTATTATTGTTTTTAGCTAAAATATAGCCAAGCCCACCAACGCCTTCATTTTTCTATCTTTTGTTAAAACAAAGCCAAGCCAACCAACAACTTGATCTTTCACCCCTCAATTATGGCTTACTACAGTGGAGAAGTTTCTAACCTTTTAATAACTTAAACTATATGTAATACCACGAGCTTATTACCATGCTCGCCAACACCAAATATCTAAAAACCACAAGTGTTAACCACAACCGCTGACACAACCTCAACTCTATTACAAAACCTCAACTCGATTACAAAATCAAATTTATTTAATAGAAAAAATTGAAATACCTAATACACTTCCTATACTAATACAAATGCAGTTTGCATACATGAATAGCACAAAAATTTGTAAAAAAAAATAACAAATAAACCACATAACGTGAATACAGGAAAAAATAAAGAAAAAATTCCATTCAATGTATTTTTCAATTAACTAAATGATTGTTACCCGTGTAGAGAAATCTTGGCAATTCAATAATAAGATCAATTTAAATCTTATGATTGTTGGTTTACGTTCTAAATAATAGAAACACCAATAGGTTATCGATATCATTGTTGTTCATTTATTTACGATGAAACTGTGTATTTATTGTGTATTTTGGTATAACATTGCCTTTTTATTCACTTCATATAAAGTTTAGTTTATGCTTATTGTGGAAGAGAAGTTCTATTTCTCCGTAAGTGTAAGATGTTGTAGTAAGGGTAAGATATTGTCGTAATTTTACATGCTTGTAAATATTTAAATATTAGTTTAACATGAAATTAATATTGTAACGTTTTTTAAATTAAATATTAATTAAAATATATTAAAATAAAGGAATTTAATTAAAAATTAATATAAATAAATATAATTTTCGATCGGTTTATAACATGTATTTTGTTTTTATTAATAAAATATTATATTAGATATATAATATATTTTTGAAAATAAAATAAATATGATTTTATTCATAAACATTATGATGGATCTCATTTGATCGAACGGTGTAAAAATCATCTTACTGTGGATTCTCCGGTCAAAATTCCATAAACATTATATTGTAAACTTTATTTTAAATTAATAAAATTGAGAATATTATAAATTAGAGATAAAAATATGTTATCTATAAAATATCAAACTTATTTAAATAAATAATATTTTAAAATAAATATTTATTATTTGTCTTCAAATTTATCTAGAATAAAAAGAGTCAAATCTTTCCCAATACAAATATTACATAATATATAAACATAAATATGTTAACATACCTATATGAAAAACATGTATTTACTTACATAATCTACTGAACCTTTTGCACAATCAATTTGTTTCCATAGGATAATTTTGTTTATCATTTTCATCCTAATAAAATCCTACTCGAATGGGAGACGATTCAACACTTTCCATGGTCGTGACTACTTCGACCCAAACAAATAAAATTTGATGGAAATGAATAAAGAATTTTAGAAATGTCTAACATTTACTGTCCCAACGTTTTGCGGAGCATAGGGACTGTCACCCTTTTTCCAGCAAGATAGCAACAAAAGTAATGAAACCGCAAAGACTCGGAATGTACCAAAAGTCCGAACAGCTATCAATAGTGTATCATATATAATAGCGAGTAGTACCTGTTTCCGAATGATTCGTAGCTAATAATCACTAGCCTCTATCAAGTATATGGTGTTTAAGTATAAGGTGGCTGCAAATTATATCGACTACTCTTCATAGTGAGAAATAAATTTCGTGAAGTAGCCCAGGAAAATAAAATCGGAGATGCTTAAATATGTTGTTATTTCTGAGAGATGTCAATATAATAATACTATTTGTATTAATTTATATAAAAAAATAATAATAGGTTAATTATGATGAATGCTTATAGAGATAGTTCTTAAAATATTAAGAAGTAAATGATTAATAAAAATTCCAGAATATTTTACTTTTATGCTGCGGTGAGAGAATTTGCATTTTTAAGAGGTCAAAAAGTTTGTTAGTGTGACTCTAAATATTTTGAAAACTTAATTTAAATATTAGTATAACATGGATTATCTAAGAGAAAGTGATTTGATCTCCCGCATTCTTAATATTTTAAAGGTAAAGGACTCTTTCAACTCATTGTCCTTTGGAAATTAACTAATTCCCAATTTCACTATAAGTTTCAAGACAATTAGTATTTATCCTACCAATATTCATTCTAATTGTAATGCTAGTCAAGACAGATAAATACTTTCAATTTTGGAGATTGAGTTTGTTAACCTTCCTATAATATCTTAGTTTCCTCTGTCCTTATAAATCTTTATTTCTCCACAATCTCTCTTTCAGTTTTCAAGTAATAATATTCTTAAGATTATTATTATTGTAAAAAATAGTCTCCTCTTCCTTTATGCCGCAATAGTCTAGTAAGACCTAGGATCCTTACGCAATTATCACTTGAGATAATGGTGTGAGTTTTGGATAGAGTTAGAAGAAATTTTTGTAAGTCGCTTGGTTTCCATGTTCTATAAATTCTTCTATACATAACATATCTAGTCATAGTAATGCTTTGAAGGGGCATAAGACTTGACTTCAAATAGGAGGATAATGTAGGTGGTATTTCTTTGTTTTTGAAATTGTTGGTCCTAAACTACTGTTGTATTTGTTTATAATTACTTCGTGAGACTTTGGAGATATTACAACCCTAAGCCTCAAATTCATATAAAATAAAAGGAGTGATTGGTCTCAAAAATGGGTTTTTTTTAATGTGGTATCCAAATGTTTGTTTCCTCCATAACTCTTTGGAGATATTGTAATCCTAAACCTCACATACACGTAAAATAAAATGTGCGATTAGTCTAAAAGAGGAATTTTTTAATTAGATATCCAAACATATGTTTCCTCCATGACTCTTGCAGATATTATAACAACAAAGCTCACATCCATACACAATACATGGAGTGATTACTCCAAAAAAAAATGAGCTTTCTTAATCCAATATCCAAGGATTTTTTGACTTACTATTTTTTTCATGTCTATGATAAGGTTTCAATCGTAAATGTTGTCATATATAAAAGTATTATATGTGAAAATTTTATAATTAATTATTTTGACATTAATTTAGATAAAACTAATATTCATACCTATCTTGCAGAAGAAATCTTGGAGGATTGGTTAGTAATAATTCCTAGTTAAAAGAAAGATAAGACGAATTATGACTATATGAATAAGTGTGTGACTAATAGAAAGAACATCTTCCAAACATTCTTCTATGCTATCAAACTACATGCCAAACATTCTTCTATGTCATCAAAGTACATGCCAAAAAATATAGGAGATAAGGGAAATTCCTTACTTTACTCCGACGTAATATTTAACTTTTTCTTAGCAACCCTCAATGATGACCAACCATCACCATTAATATTAATATAGATTATTTTTATATAAATTTATAAATAATAAAAGACTATTAATAATATATTTTTCTTACTTCCCCGGATGCGAGTGATCCTCTGGTACGGGCACCTCACCCTCCACGCGTGCCCAGCGTAAGGCTGCCTGATCGGCACCTGGATGGCTATTGCTGTGAGTTTAATACTCCTGTTACCGATGCGGGCGATTCAATGTAGTTTGATGGGAGACGGAGCGGAGGTCTCTTGAGGCATTAACTCGGATCTGCAGACTGTAGGAGCATTAACGCCCCTCCGCAGCTCGACCTTGCAGCCCTCCAGCATTAAAATAGCCCTCTCTCAGCCCCATTGCCGACATTCCCTGCAACATTCTCTCAGTCAGCTCGATCTCCGGTTTGTTTCGCCAGAGGTCGATCCCACTGCGTCTGTTTCTCCCTTGTCACCCACTGTCATCACGCGTAGTGTTCGCAACAAGGCTTTAGGTGCCGAAATGACTCGAAGTCGAGGGGTGCCGCGTAGAGGAAGCTCCTCTGCTCCCAGAGGACGTGCCCGTCCATCTCCTTCTCCGCTCATAATACCCATTTCGTCTGCTTCTCCGTCTTCACCTCCTCCTAATCCCGCCAGGCCTGTTCCCAATTCTTCATTCCAGAATTCGCGTTTCACCTTTCGAAGCCGTCTCAACCAACCCATCATCACCTTCACCACCACCATTATGGTCTCGGAAGAGGCGAAATTGCCTGTTGAGCCCATCAGCTCCTCCACTACCCCTTCCCTTGAGGAAATCCTATTTCAAGATGCTAGGGACAACCTGAATTTTACAGCCATGCAAATGCAGGAAGATTCACCCAGGGATGCTTGGGTCAGCCGCAATCGCGCTCCAACAGCGGAAGAAGACGAGGTTGTGGCTTGTGGCCCTATCCAGTATGACTTTGGCATTCCGCACCTGATCAATCAGTCCGAGGAAGGCGCTGTTGGTGACAACGAGGCTTCTCGGCTAGCAGCTCCGGAAATGCAAGAAGCTAAGAGCTCCGACCCTCAGACCTTGGGCGAGTAAGCTCCTCTTTTTGTTGTGTCGATGCCACTGCTCTCGTTTTTTGGCACTTTTATCTTCTCGTATGCTGGTTGTTCTCTCCTTATCTGATATGCTTACTGTACTGCTGGGGTCTTCCTCAGCCCATATTAGTTTTTTGATGTAACTTACGGTAATCACCTGTTCTAATGCCTGGTCAAAGAATTTTTGTGGTTGGCTTCCTCTGCTTGGCATCTCTTGCAAGCAAGAAGTCTTTTTGTAATGGTTTCACTCTCTCTGCTGACCTGAGAAAGCTTCTCTCTCACAGGCTCAGCTGTCTCTCTCTGTTCAAAGTTTTTTTTGCTGAGGACTGGGAAATTGGCCCTCTGAGGCTAAAACCTCACTGTAAATATTTTTACCTCTTTTTTTA
>APFE030592629.1:7697-63417 GCA_000404065.3 Pinus taeda | reverse complement strand
ATAATTCAAAATAAAACTAAATTTATTAAATATCATTAAAACATTTAATCAAAATATCGACAAATCCTTCTACACAAATTAAAAAAATATGTCATTTAAACATTTTGCATTTTAAAAAGGATTCCATGCCAAAATTATGTTATAAATCCTACATTATAGATTAGATTGAGAACATCCTTATCCTTGATAATTGGTACAAAGGAAACTTGTCCTTTAAATATAAATAAGAATGGATTTTTAGTAAGCGATTTTATATTGATTAGTCACGAGCAAAAAAAGTATATCCACGTATCTTCTTCGTGAGTGTGTCCAGTGCATCCTATCAATAATTATTATATATCCCCCAATACTCTGATATTTTTGAACACTTCTTTTCTATGATAAACATCAAGACCACTTTATATTTATGATTACTGTACGTTGATAAAAACAGTGGAAAGGACTGATGACTTTTCCATCTAACAAAACTGAATTCTTAATCAGCCATACCATCTATACTATAGATTTAGGAGACAGTAGGAAAAGTTTAATAGTCAAACTTTCGTACCACGTCTTTAAAAGCTTCTGCGCATATTAACCTTCATGAACATTCCTCCTACATCTTAAAAGCTTGAGTTTTCCTCCAGGTTATTTTGCATAAAAGTTAAATGCGAGGCCTTTGGGAGCTCATCCTTTTGCACATACATCTAAACAAGAACCTTGTTGGTGCACACCAAGCCCATCAGAAATTTTAATGAGAATTTCGTATGAATTTTAAATCGCCGAGCTAACATTTTTCACCCTTACAAATTATTCAATTCCTTCCCCGTAAAATTCTTTGTAATCCACTAGTATTCCTTGAATTTCATCCTCAATGTTTTTCATGCTCACGTGAATGAACCTCGGAGAACCTATATAATCTTGGATTAAGCTAACTTAACCTATCTAATCTTGGATTAAGCTAACACATCACGATTTAGTTACATCCAATCTCCACAAAATCATTCCGGCCTATCAAGTGTATATTCTTCGTACGTGGCACAGATTAAAGACCCCCTTTTGCTTGAATTAGTAAACCAAAGTCCTTGAGTGTTTACGACGGTCTGTGCACACAACCCAGAAGTCCTCCTCACTTTGAATTTGAAACTTCATAGTGATTAATTATGTATTATGCTTTTTAAAGTTTGAATTTTTAAAAACATCATAATTAGTTAAAATCTGTTTATAAATGTATAAGAGTATAAGTATTGGCATTTTGTAGAGTACAAAATTCATAATTACAATTTTAAATAATCTCTATAGAACTTTTTTTTTTAGGGAAAATTGATATGGAAAAATATGTAGAAAAATTTTCATTAAGTTGATAGGTTTCTTTATTTTCAAATTCAAAATTTTATGATAGGGATATAACCTGGGAGTATTTTAGAATATTCTTGATAGTATTCAATGGTTGAGATTAATCTCAAAACTAGGTTTTTTCCTTGTGAAGTGAATGTTTGAATTTATTGCTAATGTGGATTGAAATTTAGATTTGATATGGTTTCCCATTAGATAGTCCCGACCAAATATAGAAATTCAATCTTTACAACAAAAAAAAATTGTCGAAAATCTTACTATATCAATTAAAACTAGAAAACTAAAAGTAGTAGCTAGGCCTTGAGGGCCTGTAGTAAATTGATACATAGAAAATTGTTGCATGAAAATTAAGAAACATAATGGAAAATATCCAAGAGAAAACATCTCAATCAATGACTCCTACTTGGATGGTTTCATTGGTGTTGTTGATCGAAGAGGATTCATAAAGCCTCAATTATAGAAGTTCTTGAATCTTAGAAACACTAGCAACAAGTTGTAGTGCTCATTGTTATGATTATGGTTGTTGAGTTGACACTTAAATCCATGTCCGTATGATGAACTTATCATCGTTGGATGTTTGCAAGTTACACAAGAAAATAGGACCAACTAGGCTCATGTGACAACTCATTGGCCAATTGGCCAATAACACATGACACTCGACCATTGGCCTCCTAGCCCTGTACAAAAAGAAAAAACAAAAATTCTAAAAAAATATAACAATAATATAATAACCAAAGAGTAAATAATAACAAAAAAAAGGTTTTATATCCAATGTAACTGTTATAATAACCATATACCTTATGCATAGGCTATTACAATCCAACAAAATAATTTTTGTCGTCAAAATATGGCATATGGGTTAAACCATATTAAAATGGCGTGTGAACAAGTCAAAACGAAACTGTGGAATTTAAAAACATTGCAACCATATATATATCATATGGTTTTTTACCATATCATAATGGTGAATGAGTCAACCAAAACAATGAGATTTTTTGTAACCATATATCCTATGGTTTTTAAGCATACTGAAATGGTGGAACATAGAACTTGTATATAATTTGTTGGTTATATAAAGAAAAAAAGTTTGTGGGGTGTGAACCAATAACCCTTCAATACCAAATGGCTTATTGTTAACCCACCTACGGAGATGTCAAGTATATGTCCTCATAAAGTCGACTCGAAAGATGTAATATTTAAAACCTTATTTGATCACAGTGGTGGGGCAACCAGAACGGGTGCGTAGAACTCAGTGCTGGGCAAAAACAACGCAAAGTGGTAGTTGGAAGTGTGGAACCCAAAGGCGATGGAATCATGCACAGGGAATATTCTCTTAAGCTTAGAGGAATTTGAAAGATTCCCTGTAGGTCCAAATGTGCCACTATAGAAAGGGGGTCAACTTTATATTCAAATTTCTCAATTTTTCTCTAGGACTCTGATGGTGTAGTCCATTTATCGACCTGAGGAGGCCATTTTTAGGCCATCCCCATATTTGAAGGTATCAGGTGTATTTTTGCCATGTATTCATTTGATTTTGGTGAGATAGATAAAGAAACCTCCTCACTTTGAGCAGGGCTAGGAGATGTACTCTACATTGGACAAGCTCCATTATTAACCTCCTTGTGATCTTTGTCTTCATGGTTGTCCTTATTTTTCCTCTTCTTTAAAGTGTATGCATATGTGCTTTATCATGCTCTTTAACATTCAATTTTGAATACATCAAAGAAGTAAACACCTTGTTTCAAGTTTGGTATCATAACAGTCTTCTTGTTGATGTCATTGGGAAAAACTCAAACTTGGAGAAGGTAAACTTAAGTTCTTTGATCCAGAGATTGGACATGAAATACACAGAAGGAAAATGACAGATGATGATGTTCATAACGAGAATGAAAAATATTTTTGTAAATATTTCTACACCATGAAAAATAAAGTAGAAAAATTGTTTGTAGATTACGAGAGGAAAATGATCAAGAAGGAAAAGAAGAGGGAAAAGAAATCAAAGGACTATGATTCAGTGAATTGTGAAAATGGAAGAGAACCCCTGAACCTCCATCTCCATATTCTAGAAAAGGTTCTTCTTCTTTATCTTCTCACTCACTCAATTGTAACAATAAACATAAAAATGCTTCTAGAAACCTTTCTTTTATGTTGGATGTAAAGTTTGATTTTCTTACGTTTAATGGAGAATCTAATGAAGAGAAGCTAAATAATTGAATGAAATAGATTGAAGTGTATTATCGAATTAAGCAAACGGAGGAAAATGAGGCTAAGATCTAGTTAACAACTCTTCGATTGGGAGGCACACCTTCATAGGATGGGACAACAAACTTTAGAAAAGGTAGTAAGCATGTGGGTAGTGTCCTTTCTTCCTAGTCTTAATTTGTTTCTTCTTTAAAAGGGTAATTTTATCCACTAACATATCAACAGAAAGCCATGATAGAATGGAAAGATTTGAAACAAGGAAAAGGTCAATATGTTCAAACCTCCATAGAAGAACTTAGAAAACAAGCTTTAGCATTCAACATTCCTTTAGATTCACTTGATATTTGATGAAGCATAGTGGTTCTTTACATGACTATCTCCTGCATTTTTTGTTATTTTTTTAACCGTCTACTCTTGATTCGGCTTGTGTGAAATCAATTCACCTTGGAGGCACGAAAATCTATGAACAGGAGAATCGTGTTAAGGATACAACAAAAGTAAGGAAAAATTAAGAAAATCCCTCATGCACCCATTATGAGGGAAAAGGCATGATTTGAGGAATTGCTTAAAACTAGATCTAGGATTGAAGCGAAAGAGGAATGGCAGAAAAGGGAGTAGAAGAAGGTAACTAGTGTGCAACAAGACAATAAATCTGATTCAAAAGAGGAGGTGAAGGTAGCAAATACTAGGTTTGTAGGTGTTGGACCAACTGACCTGGAATCTACTTTAGGCAATGACATGAAGATCACAAATCTTTGGATTGTAGGTGTTGGACCTATTGACATGGGATCTAATTCAGGCAATGAGATGAATATCATTGCAGATGTTGTGTCAAAGATGAGAAGAGCACCAAATACGTCATGGATCTAAGAACGTTAGGAGATAAACCAAATCATTCAAGCAGACAACGTGGAATTAAGGAGACTTCTACAAGAAGCAGAGGAAGATAAATAGAGTTTTCAGCATCTTTTAGAAGCCACAAAAGAGGCCTTAGAAAAGTGGCAAAGTGACAAGACATCCTCACCCACTTTAGATTCAACACCTAAGGTAATAAGTGATTCTACAATTAGGTACGCCGGACTTCACAAAAACCTTTATTGTGGAATGTGATGCTTCAGGAAATAGAATTGGTGATGTTTTAATGCAAGATGAAAGACCCATTACTTTTGAAAGTCATCCAATGAAAGGAAAGTATTTAAACAAAGCCATTTATGAGAAGGAAATGTTGGAAATACTACATGCACTGAAGAAATGGTGGTCCTACCTAATGGGAAGACAGTTCAAGGTAAAAACGGATCATGATATTCTTAAATAATTTTTAGGACGAAGATTAAAATTTGAAGAGAAACAAAAATGAGTCACAAAGATGTTGGGTTATGACTTTGAAATCATATACAAAAAAGGGAAGCAAAATGTTATGGCATATGCACTCTGAAGAAAGGATGAGGATGTGGAGGATGTGGGCCATTTCTATTATCCAACCAGATTGGATAAATGAATAAAGGGATGAATGGAAGAATGACAAAGAAGTGTGGGCACTCATTCAAAAGTTACAACAAGATCCCAGGACATTTGATACATTTAGCTGAAAAAATGATTTGTTATGGTACATAGATTGCTTATACCTATGTAAGAATTCCCAACTCAAACAAAAGATTCTTATGGAATTGAACATTTCTCCCTTAGGAGGGCACTCAGGATTGTTAAAAACTTACCAGAGCGTTAAGAAGGATTTTTTTTTGGGATGGCCTTAAATAATATATTCAAAGGTTTGTGCAAAAATGTTTTCTTTACCAACGAAATAAATTTGAAACAATTAAGAACCTAGGTCTATTACAACCTTTATCCATTCCAAGCCAACATTGCAAGGAGGTTTCAATGGATTTTATCATAGTTTTATCCAAGTTTGAAGGAAAGAGTGTCATCATAGTGGCGGTTGACAGAATTACCAAGTATGCAAACTTTTGTGCGTCATCGCATCCATTTAAAGCCAATACAGTTTCTAATGCATTTATGGAAACAATTCAAAAGATACATGGAAACCCAAAGATTAATGTAAGTGACGAAGATCCCATTTTCACTGGAAATTTTTGGACAAAATTATTTTCTTGTCTCGATACTCAGTTAGCTGATACTTCATCTTATCATCCTCAATCTGCTGTGCAAATTGAGATAGTAAACAAATGTTTGGAAGGATATCTTCGTTGCCTTGTATCTGATAAATAGACACAATGGGTCAAATGGTTGCCTCTGGCTGAATGTTGGTATAACACTTTCTTCCATAATGCAGCAAAAATGACCCCATTTATGGAACTTTATGGATATCATCCGCCACCCATCACATCATATTTAAGAGAAACTTTTAAGGTTCAAGAAGTGGAACATCACATCGAGCATGAACAACAAGTTCTCTAATTCTTAAAGGATAACCTCACATTGGCGCATAATAGAATGAAACAATAGGTAGATCAACATTGTAGTGAAAGAGGTTTTGATGTAGGTGATTGGGTATTCCTATGGCTACAACCATTTAAACAAATGTCCCTCAAGCAAGCTAAGAAGGATAATAAATTATCACCAAAGAATTATGGTCCATACAAGGTGTTGCAAAAGATTGGTACTATGGCATACAAATTGGAGTTTCCTGTAGCTTCCCAAGTGCACCAAATTTTCCATGTTTCATGTTTAAAGAAGCTTATAGGTGATAAGCTCCCAGTTCAACCAATATTTCTAGAACTTGACGAGGAAGGAAAAATCATACTGGGACCGGAAGCAGTCACAGAAACAAGAACTTGACAGCTATGAAAACGATCAATTTCAGAGTATCTCATCAAGTGGAAGAACTTATTCACTGAAGATTCGACATGGGACGATGATAATTTTATACAGAAGCATCCAGAACTACTCAAGCATTGAGGACAAGACATTTCAGAAGGAGAGGGGCATGTTAGGTCCCTATAATACTAGTGATTCCTACATTATTATTTTCGTTGTAACCCTTATTGTTATTATTGTTCCCCTATTATCCCCATATTTTTATTAGTGTGCCCCATAGAAACACACTATATTTATTGTTGTGCCCTTACATTATTACTGTTATGTCAGCTTGATTATATTGTGACCCCTTACACTACCATATATAGAAGGGAGGTTTAGTCATTTCTATAATCCAAGAATTGTTCATTTGTGTAATGTAAAGGAGGTTGCCCCCTCAATGAGGCTGAATTCTAAGGCATTGATCTATCTTTTCTATCTTTTTGCGAGCTAGTTTCCAAACAGATAGTGAGAATTCTAATGTAAGAGCTAAGGCAAGCTCTCCTCATTGAAATTGCACGAGACACAATGGTTCAAATTTTAGTAAATTCTGCATGAGGAAGAACCATTATATCCATTGTAACAAGAGTGGACATCAAAGAGTGACATGTTGGGAGATCGATCTAGAGTTTCTTCTCAAGAGGGAGCAAAAAACACTTGCGAAGGAACTAGCTAGTGAAGTTGATCAATAAGAGAATAAACTACATGGAGAGAGCCCATTAACTTGTTAGAGTAAGAAATGGGTAGCATTTTTAACTAGTTGAGCATGGTCGCATTTTTAAATCATATGTTGCGAAAATATCACCATGTTTCATTCACAAGTAACGTCCTATTCTCTCAACCTTTCCTCCATGGAAACTAACTCTAAGTTTGGAAGGCCATTCAATACCCTCATTTATGACTGAACCACCTCCATTTTCCTACAAATTGAGCACTCATCTAAGTGACCAAGGACTGGACTTTGAGAATTTCTAAGGAGATATTACTGGTGTGAGGTTTGAGACTGTAAGCAAGTATTGTTATGTTGTTGAACTGTTGTGATGTTGGATGGAGCTCAAGTTGGAGGAGTGACATTGGATTGGACTTCATGGTTGTAAATCTTCCTTCCACTTAATAAAGTTGTTTACACCTTTTCCGAAATTCTTGTCTTTATGTATGATGATTATATGTTTAAATGCTTTCGATTCCATTTGCTTATAGTAGATAGATCTCATGCATTGATTGGTTTTTGTCCTTTGTTTACGATTGTAGGTACTTGTCGAGTGAATTAAGTTCAAGAAGGAGCGATGGGAGCCATACAATAGAGACATAGGGAAAGAAAAAGATAACAAGTAGGTCCCTTGTCTTATTTATATTTTATAGAAAAAGGATAAACACTTTAATTCTGTTGTTCTAGGTGTAACTACCCACCTAGGGAAATTGTGTTTATTCGGAGATGCGAAATTAGAAATAACAAATTGGTGACTCCACTGGGGAATGATCATTGTTCGAGATAGTTTACCTTCATCCTAGTACACCCTAGTAGACTTTACATGCTTCCATTGATCTTATTTCAGCCTTTTTGAATTTTTTTTTAGTAAAAATTATGCATGGAAACCCATATACTGGCCTCTCCGACATCAACGCTGGCTTGGTCAGGACACAGATCACCACAGAGCACCCTTGGCTTGAGGACAATGCTCTAAATTTCATTGTGTCCCATTCAGTGCTACGCAGATCCTCCTTACGTAAGAAATCCCAACATTGACTTGATTTTTTCCAAATTTCCTTCTGTTTTTACTTGCTGAAAGATCAATGATTGTTGTGTATTTGAAATCAATTTGTGTTTCCTTTCCTAGCCCTACTCTTTCCTTGATTGTTTAATGTTTCTTAAATGATTTATTTATCACTATCAATTCATTGTCAAAGTTATTTTAGAGTCAATTAATCTTTGTTCAAAAGAAAGTGTTGTAAAAGTCTTTATTTATTTCGAAAAGGAACTGTCGTAAAGTCTTCATTCTTGCAAAAAGACTGATTGATTGTATTTGCATTAGTTTCTTTTTGTTCATGTCAAAGATTAAGGGAAATGAAAAGGAAATCTTGCATCGTGCATCGAAAAAGTTTGAGTGTGCTCATAGGAATATTTTAGGGAAATTGCATTAGATTTTCACTTTGTTCTTCAATTAAAAGAATCTAATTTCTCTATCCCTACTAGCTAAGGTTTCCATTGTGAAAATTGAATAAAAATAATGCTTATCATATTAGTTGCATTCTATGAATTTCAAAGACATCAAATGGTGAACCTTGAAAAGCAAATTCTTAATAAAGGTAAACTTAAAAATAACCTCAATTAACCTAATGGAACATTGTCACCTAACACAAAACATTTAGAGGTTCTAGCCTAGAGACGTGTTCTGACATTGTAAAACATAGCAGTTGTCGCTAACTTTTCTATGACACATTTCGAGTGTGATACCTCATTCCACGTACATGAGTATATCACAACTCATCCACGTACCTTCAGTTATATAGGGTGGTGTTACAGTATCACTGAATCTATCACTCTTCAATCAGAAGTTACTTTTGAACCAGAAGTTGTTTAGGAATCTCAACTTGAACTAGTTCTTATACAAGAACACTTGGATCTTCAGGTTGAATGGTCAGAACTTGCTACCATACAAGAAGAAGATCAACCGTACATCCTTAGACATCCATAAATTTAGAGACTTCCTCTTTACCTCAGGAAAAAAGATTGGAATCTATTATGGACCTGACAGTGAAATCCTCCCACCTATTTTGATTTCAATAGAAGAGGAACCTAAGGTAGAAACACCTAGAAATCCATGCCATTTTGGAACTGGACTTTATCTATATCTGCATACTCCACATTTTACTTCTCAGTTTGATCTTGATTACTTTTTGACACCTGTTGATTCGTTAGTAAATTTATTTGGACATTTGATTATGGCAGAGTCAACATCCCATACTCTACCATCTATTATAGTAAGAACAAAATCTTTTTTGCAACCACTTCGATGTTTATTATGACACCTGAGTCACACTTTTATGGTGTTTCGTCTATCCCATCGACTTACTAATCTTTATTTGGAACCCACTCAAGTATTTCCTCTATCCCTTGGTCTTCACCGATGTCTTCTACTGAAATTTTATCTAGTTCCTCATTAACAGATACTGAATAGTTGGACCCATCAAGTCAATATTAAGTTGGTGGTTCATCTAGTTAGCATCCTATGTATCCGCTTTACACTAGACTAACCCCACATTGAGAACAATATGCACAATCTCCTTATCCTTCCTTTTCTGTGGGGGAAACCATATCTCATTATGTCATTGTCTTTGGGTCAACCTGGAATGACTGTCTGTCAGTGGCAGCCAATAATGTCCGTTCAACCTAGGCTTTTGTATCCATCACAACCTATGCAATATGTCTCATCCATACCTACTATGCATGTCGTTAAAGCTTTACCATACTCACTAGATAAGATTGTTGTATCTCAACCTCTGCAAACTGGTTCTTCAACCTCAAACTCCCAAGTTTTAGGTTTACAGGTTTACCCTTCTCAAGCAGTTTTACAACAACCACTTGTGCCTGGAGTGCAACAACCATAGGCCAGTTTACCTTTTATTGGAATGACTGAGACTTATAGTGGTTTAGTGTATTCATAACCTTATCAAGCTTACACTGGTGGGTAAAAACAGTTAAATCAACAACTGTTGTATAAAAAACAACAACAGTTGCTTCAACAACCTTGGCAGCCCTAATATCAACAACAATAATTCTAGCAATACCAACCTCATCCTAGACTTGGTCAACAAGCCTATGTTGGTTTTGTTCAACAACAAGTTTACCGAAGTCCTGGTCAATAGGCCTCTGTTGGTTTTGGACAATAGCAAATGTATCCTGGTGCTCAACAATAAACTTACACCAGATTTGCTCAAGAAGATTACCCTTATCAGGGTTAGTAGTAGCAGATGCCTTATGCTGGTAGGAAAAGGCCTATTGCCCAAGAAATCCCATCTTACCCTGGATATGCTCAACCTGACCTCAATAGATAGTTTCCTTTTGTTACAACACTTGAATTTCCAGATCTAAATCAACTCACCAATGACCTAATTCTTTCTGCACCTTGGTGGCCGATGATTCCTCATAAATTACCTTCTGATATTCCAAAATTCAATGGAAGCCCTAGAGAGGACCCATCCAACCATGTCATGACTTTTCATTTCTTGTGTTCATCAAACTCCTTGAATGATGATTCATATATACTACGTCTTTTCTAAAGAACACTTACTGGTTTGGTTGTGAAGTGGTACACTGAATTACCACGAGCTTCTTTTGATAACATCACAACCTTAGCTACCACATTTCTAACCCACTTCTAGTTACCCATACGATATGAAATCGGAAAAAAACTAGTAACTAACTTTAAACAGAATACTTCTACCGATATATCTTACCATATTCATGAGTGGCATCATCGTTGTCATCATAGAATGGCTAAAACTTATGTTCCTGATCAGCTTTTAGTTGAGTGGTTTATAAAATCCTTGTTGCCGTCATTCACGAATGATGTGGTGAAAGGTGGAGTTGTCACTGAGGAGAAGGTAATAGCTCATGCCCGATATTTGGATTTGATTTATACATAGTTTGGCATGCTCTATGATAAGATCTTGAATGCACACCGACCAGCTTTCATTGTTCCTCGACCACCATCAAGTAAGGACTCTCATGCGGTGACGGTGTGATTGGTTCTTTGAGCACAGAAATGGCAGGTAGACCATTTGGTCAAACACTTGCCATTTCCAATCAAACTTTAAATGCATCTAATAATACTCTTGCTTCTGAAATTAATTTCATATTGCCTGAAAATGGCAAGAATGAAAAGCAAATAGGCAGCAAGAAGAAGGGGAAGAACAAGAAGAAACAAAATATTCCCCCTCAAGATAAATCATGTGATTCATCTCCTCTGGCCAAGAAACCTTGTTGCCCATGTTTAATATGTAACGATGAGAACTTTACACGAGATTTTCCTCACATATCTGAAGTCTCAAAGCTTCTTGAGACTTCTAATACATCTGTAGTTTTGACTGATCTTTTTCGAAACCTGGAGAGAAATATGGTTTATACAGACCATGCTTCCACTTCCCAAGCGCTTATGATATCCACCTCTAAGCCTAAAATTGAAGTTTTGGTGTCAACATGAAGTAAATATTATGGAAATCAACCGTCATTGTCGGATAACTAGGCCACTAATCAACCTAATCCTTCGAATTCAACTTTGTCACATCCTATTCCACCACCTATTGCACCAGAGTTAACAATAGAACCACCCAAGGTAGTTGTACATAAATCAACATTTAACCCTCGAGCTCGAGTTGCAAAGAAGTATAACATAGTAGAATATTTGGCTCATTCACCTTCTGCTATGTCAATGCTTAAGGTGCTTCAAAATTGTCCCTCCCAAAACTAGGCTTTGTTGTTAGCAATTGGTGGAATCAATCCAACTGATTCCAATCTTATGGCTTTCAACCATGCGGGTTATACGCAAAAATTACCAGCACAATTAGCATTCCCAATTCAAGCAATTGCCTTGAATAAACTTATTCACTGAACCATTATTGACAAGGGGACATCTGCTTGTATTATGTCTATGAATTGCTGGAAAACACTTGGCTCACCAGCTTTGTCACGTTCACCAACAACATTAAAAGCTTTTGATGGTCGCACATATACGCCTTGTGGAATCTTGAGTAATCTGCAAATTGAACTAGGAGGAAAAACAATAATGATTGAACTTGAGGTCATTGATGGACCCCTTTACTACAACATTTTGTTAGGAAGACCATGGGTTTATGGTATGGTTGTTGTGGTTTCAACATACTATCATACGATTGCACCCTCACAAGGATGGAATCACAATTATCGATCAAATCACTTTCTTCACCTCTAGTTCACATGCTACTAGAAACATTATGTTAGTTCACAGACCCCCACTATCTCTTCAAAACATTGGTGTAGGTCTCTTCAAGGATTCTTCCATAATGGGTAATTTTTCATTACCATCACCACCAAACATGGCGGAAGTGGAAAGAGTTGAGACTTTCAACATGATATCTTCCACTTCATCTGATTTAAGGAAGATTACCAATAGTTCTAAAGTTTATAGTAGTAATGAAATCATGCCTCTAATCCCTATTGAGCTTGCATAGAAATCAATAATTCTGGCTTGTTGCAGCAAACCCAAATCCATCTTCACCAATTGTATGGGTCGATCGTTCATTAGAATATGGTACTTCCTCCGATCCTTTTTCACATATATTTTCTACTGATGGAGGAATCATCCAATTAATGATCATAGAAGAAGAACCATGGGAATATTATCATCATCGTTCCCATCTTCCAAAACACATAAAATATTTTTCAAATGAACTTAATCACCCTTCAGTTGTTGATTTTTTTTTAATTATGTTTTCATAGATAAAATAGATTATGAGTAGAACCTACCAAATATCGAAGAAACTATTTCTATCAATATTTCGACCAAACCTAGAGTTATAGAAAACATTCATGTTGGAAAATCTTGTTCCCCATCAGAACTTGATATTTACCATGCTCTCTTTCATGAATTCTAAGATATATTCGTGTGGTCATGTAAGGAGATGTCAGGAATTGACTCTAATATAGTTGAACATGAAATTAAAATGTATCTTGATGTCAAACCAATGCAACAACGCCTTCATCTTGTTCATCCAAAGAAGGTTGTTGCCATTAAAATAGAAGTCCAAAAAATTTTGCTTTTTGGTTTCATATACACTGCTCCTCTTACTGATTGGGTTTCCAATATTGTTCCTATCATGAAGAAACAAGGGGCAACATGAGTGTGCATCGATTATAGGGATGTTAATTAAGCTTGTCCTAAAGAAAATTATCCCACTCCCTTCATTGACCATCTTGTTCATGAATGTGCTGGATGTGAAATATTTTCATTTATGGATGACTTTTCTGGCTATAATCGAATTAATATTCGCCTAGAGGACCAAACTAAAACTGCTTTCATTTGTCCATGAGGCACATTTGCTTACAGGAAATTCCTTTTTTGTTTGAAGAACGTAGGGGCAACTTTTCAGAGGGCAATGAACTATCCCTCCCATGACATCAAACATACATCAAACATATTTTTTAACCATACCTTGACAATTTACCTGCACATTCATGAAATCGGACGGATCACCCATAACATTTGAGATCTATATTTTTACGTTGCCGAAACTACAAAATATGACTCAATCCAAACAAATGTGTGTTTTGTGTTGGTTTTGGTCATTTTCTTGGTTTCGTAGTGTCTAAGGAGCGAATTCAACTCGACCCAGATAGGGTTAAAGCAATTCTTGACTTGCACCCTCCTTCCAATCTACTACAGTTATAGAGACTCCAAGAAGGCTAATTTTTTGAGGAGGTTCATTCCTAATTATGCTGAAATGGCTAAACTATTTACTCGTCTTTTGAAAAATGGGATACACTTCCATTGGGATCAGGTTGTGCAAGCTTCCTTTGATGCTCTTAATGATACGTTGATTAAAATGTCATTAAAGTATTCCTTGAATTATCAAAATGACTACTTATCGTATCTCGTCACTGTAGATACAGCCATTGGAATTTTTTAGTCCAAGAAGAAGATGGGATTGAACATCCAATATATTATTTGAGCTACAATCTCAATGATACAGAAGTTAAATACTCCTGTGTCAAAAAGCTAGCTCTGGTTGTTGTTCAAAATGTGCAGAGATTTTGCCACTATATCGTGCTCCAAAAGACCACTCTCATTTCGGATTGCAACCCTATGACGTATATTTTTTCACATCAATTTCTAGGGGGAAAATACTCGAAATGGATCATCATTTTGCAAGAATTAGATTTGGAATTCATCATATCCAAATCAAAGAAATCTCTAGTTTTCGTCGAGCTTCTTTGCAACCTTCCCTCGAACATCAGAACTAACAATTATCGATGAGTCTTTGTTCATGATTTTGTCACCTAACCCGTGGTATGGAGATATACTGATTTATCTCTAGACCCAAAATTTTAGGCTCAATACTTCTCACTCGCAATAGTGACATATATAATACCAAGCCAAAGACTATCTGATGATTGGCGCACTCTTTATCATCGTGGTACCGAGACGATTTTATGGAGGTGCCTCACACAGGAGGAAGTTGAGAAAGTTTTGAATGATTTCCATTCAGGTGCTTGTGGTAGACACTTATCTGGTTATGCTAGCACACAAAGGATTCTCTGTGCTGGTTGCTTCTGGCCTACCATATTCAAAGATTACATTATTTTCATCAAAATCTATCATGCATGGAAAATCTATGAACATAAAGCTAGATTACCACTTGCACCACTACATCCTGTCATCGTTGTTAGACCATTTGTGAAATGGGGCATTGACTTCATGACATGTAACCCTCACTCGGCCAAGGGTTATGGGTACATCATAGTCGTTGTTGACTATTTCACAAAATGGGCCAAGTTCATGCCTAAATTAAACAATAGTGGCGAGAGGGATGCACTTTCCTTTTTCAACCATGTGGTTGCCCGGTTTGGTGTACCACAAGCTATAGTTACATATCATGGGTTGTATTTTTGCAATCACATGATGATTGAGTTAACTCCCAAGTTAGGACTTTCACATGATAGTTTTACTCATTATTTACAAGCTAATGGACAAGTTGAGGCCATCAACGATGTCCTGAAGCGAATTCTTAAAAGAATGATAGTGTCCACAAACAAAACTGGCATTTAATCTTGTAATCTGCTTTGGGGCATATCTAACCTTGGTAAGGAACGCAACTAGATTCACACCCTTTCATTTAGTGTATGGTCTGAAGGTAATATTGCTAGTACAATGTGAAATTTTGATCTATTAAACTCGCAATTGACCTACTACCCAATACTTATGATGAAGAAGTGTATTTCATAGAACTCATCCATCTAGATGAAAACCATCATGAAGCCACATTGGCTAATGAAGCACATAAGAAACAAATCAAGGCACAATATGACCGATATGTCAAGCCTCACATTTTCTCAGAAGGAGACCTGGTCTTGCTTTATGACCAGGAATCTGATAAACTAGAAGCAGGAAAATGTGAACCATTATGGATGGGCCCTTACATTGTCAAGTGTGTTTTGGCAAAAGGTGCTTACTAGTTGGTGGATTATGATGGAATTCCATTGTCGCAGCCCCGAAACGGGTTGTATCTCGAACATTACTACACTTAATTTAGTGTAGTAAAAACACTGTATATATTCTCTAATTGCATGTGTGTGTGTTAGTGTGTCTTTTAGAATTTTGATGTTGTTAAGGAATCTGCTTTACATTTGTTGCAGATGTCAAAATCCTTGGAACCATTGGCTGGTTACATCGATGGTGCTAGTCATAATACGTAGAACCTATCTTTAGCAGCATGGGCCATTTTCGCTCCAAGTGGCATGTTAGTGAGTTTTCAAGGGATTTGTATCGGTCTTTCTACGAACAATATCATTGAGTATAGCACATTGATTGAACTTCTCTCTGATGCCATTTCACTTGGCATTCGTTGAATCATCATTAGGATCGACTCACAACTCATTGTACTGCAACTAACAAATGTTTATACTGTCTAAAACCCAATAATTCTTTGTATGTTCCTTAGAGTTCATATTTTGGAAAGACATTTTGAGTATATCCAATATCAACATATTTCCATAAAATTTAACACATTAATTGATTCATTGGCGAACTATGTGTTAGAAAAACATTTCTGACACATGTAAAAGTAAATTTTTAATTCACATCATTAGTTGAAGGGGATTGGACATAACCATATATGAAAACTCTAAAAGAAAAAAAATAGATAGATGTTTTAAATTTTTTTACAAAATTTGTGTCCAAGGCATGTTTGGTCATCTGACCTAAAATCTCAAAATGCATACAAATTTCATCTTAGGTAGACCTACTCATGCTCATGATAATAGGTCATAACCTGAGCTCTCATGTCCAATAGTCTCATCCAATGGCTAGGAATGCCAATAGTATGATGCTATAGCCTCATAGGTAAATCATCGATCTAGATACCCGGAATACTTAGGGTAACCACTCTATGTGATCCTCCAACTCTGTGAGTGTCTCGGTAAAATCCAAATCCTGGAGAACTGCTCTCTCAAAATTTCTCATGCTAGTCCACCTGCCTCCTGTTGATGTCCCACATGTCAAACAGTACCAACATCTATATGCATGAGAATGATTTTAGTTTAGTCTTGGAAACATAAAAAGGACAAAAACATGTAGAAACTTAAAAAACAAAAAAATTTGGTTAAAAACACTTGACCTATAACACCCCATTGAGCGGCCACTAGTAAACTCAACTCTGGATCTCAACGAAAATCCATCCTTGCATATGGATGCTCCTCGATGAAAATGTGTTGTTGATCAAGACAACTGAAGAATGCAGAAGAAAATGTAATTGATGATTGATAAGCATGTTTAGCCATCAATTTAACCCACCTTTGCATGCATGGATCTCTAGGACAAGCTACACCAAGTGTTACATGTTGAGGTTGCATCAATTGAATTCTATCTAAGGTAAAAGTAATTAAGAATGATCCATAGATAAAATTATTCATATTACCACTCTTTACCTTTGTCAACTACTCTTTCATTGAAGAAAGTATGACCTCACACCAGTTGAATAGAGTTGGCTCAAGACACTTAAGTACATACTACATGTATGATTTGTTTGTGAGATGAAGTATCCCACTACCTGCCAACTTTGCGATAGTGAAAAGGATTGTTCTCAAAGGAAAAACATGAATACCTTTCATTATTATCTTTCTATATTCGCTAGGTTGTGTACCTAGCTCACAGAATTGTCAAACATAGTCCCTCACTCATTCACCCCCATAGGAAGAAACTGAAAGAGAAATGGGGGCACCATGTCTTGACAACCCTCTAAGAATGTAAACATCATCGATCATAATATGGACTACTTTGTCCCTTATGTGAAAAGCCTGATCCATTGGATCCCATGCATGAACCACGAACTACAATAGTTCTGATTGTTGCCTCATCCCCGACAGCCTGAAGTATTTGAGCAAGCCATAGCTTCTGATGGCCTAAAAAATACATGGATCATTTAGGGAAACCGTGTCTTATTCTTCATGCTCTCTCTGTCACCAAGTAATAGACATTTTGATCTGATGAAAGCCTAAAATTAAACCATAATCTTAGTTAGGATCCATTTCATGCAAAAAGCTAGAGAAATTTTGGGCCAAACAGGTGAAACAAATTTCTGAAACTCACCTAGCGCAACCTAGGCAAGAAGACAGTACACTACAGAGCAGGTACCATTCTATTTGGGTGCTCTGTAGCATAGTTTTCAATGTGGAAGGCTGCAGTGATCCCAGGGTGAAATATTCTATCCCCAAGGGCTCTAGAAACCTGAAACATTTTCCTGAAACTGTAAAAGAAAGACATAAAAAGAAATAGGAGGGGTACATATTCTACATAGTCCAGATGGCACAAGAAATGATCCACAGAAACTCTCGCAATCAGCTGCTAAAGATCGAGGTAAAAAACTAATTCAGAGCATAAAACTGAATGGTAAATATCAAATGGTGAAAATGACATCGTAAATTCTTGTTTTATGTTTATTTCATGATCATTAAATAAGTAAAATTTAGTATTTACCTATTTTTACTAATGAAACAAGTATGTTTGATCCATTTGGTGTTTCTTTGAATAGATTTATAGCTAACTTATAGAATTTGATGTGCATGATCGTGAATTGTACTTTGACCACAGAGCATACTTTTATCTCTTTCTTGATCTCTGTTAAACATCGAAAAAGGAACCCCTTGGAGTCCTCTTTAACCTCTTTTGAGACTCTCAAAATATGAAAAGATTGTTGAGTGCTTGTCCATTTTAGCTGATTAACAGATTGGAAATGACATGTACTCATTATAATTTTAACCCTTTTCTAGACTATGATATATTAGTTAGGAAAAAGGAATACATTCATCGAACATGGTTAATAGGTTGTCTGTAGTATTATTTTATGCTTTTTCAAACTTGAGAGACAAATTTATGAAAAATAACTTGTGGAGATTTATTTTTGGCCCTTTTAAAACTCTCTAACCATGAAAAGTCGAGTTATCATTTTTGTTAAACTCATTAAAACATCAAATAGAGACAAAATTATCCACCATAACAAGACCGAGTTTCACCATCGCTAGACTTGTTAAAACATCACATAGCGATGGATTCACCTGTAGGGTGGAATTATACAACAAGCACATGTTATCCTCCTCAAGCTTGATAAAAAATAAAGAGGTATTGGTCAGGAATGACTAGGGAAAATGGGAAAATTGTTAAACCACTTTATGGCAACAAGTCACTCTTAAACATGATACTTTCACTTCATCATTGTGAGTACCTAGGTTGGGTTATCTACATGATGGTCATCATACCTTGGTACAACATACCATCCATTACTTTGGTTTTGGGTCAATGTTGCCAATTCATTCAGCGTCGTTGGCATGTTCAAGAGAAGTCTTTCAGTTAAATTCATCCTTTGCAATACTCATAAACCTTCATTTTCATGAATGTCATTCCTAAACCTTGTGTCGCCAGTCACAATCCATATTCAAAAATCATTACACTCATTTCATGTCATTAATGTGGGATACATCAAGGCCCTCCTATGACGAGTCACTTCTTGTCGACATCATCACATTATTCAAGAAGTTGACTTAGAATCACCATTTCAATACCTTAAGGCTTGCATACATCAACGACAATTTTCTCACTTCTGGCAATAGGTTGATATCACTGGCCTTTGACCAAAAGAGTTTGTATGGTGTTCAACATCAAAACATCCATTCACATTATGTAGAATGTACTACAGTACCTTGAGGATCATTATCATTATTGGTGATTTCTCTCATGTCTGTTAACGGCTTACATCATTAGCTAGTAATCAGACGGTGTCTTCCCATGTTCGACTTCAGATCATATATTCACATGGTTAGACTCATACTTGTGTGAATGATTGAATGAGATAGAAGACATCGGATCTAGCTCCATCAATACAGGTTGTGATTTCATGAAAGTACTAAATCATCTGTATAATGGCTTTACACAAATGGTCATCCTATCATTTGTCTATATCTATAGACAACTATCCATGTACTTGTAATGATAGTTTATACACTGATCATGGGTATGCCTTCCCTAAGCAACTCATGAAAAATCGAAAATATCATGATATTATGTATTGCATTTGACACAGGTCACCATCCGCTTTGGGACCTCCTCATCACATCGTAAAGCATATCACTCGACATTATCATTTTTTACTTGATGCTTTATGGGGTAGCTATTACAGATCCATTTGGACACATCACTCCCAACATTTTGGTTAGTACTATTAGGGCTCATCAAACCCTAATCTAGTTGCTACATGCTCTAGACAAGTCATCACTTTAAATGCCTCCTTCCCTGAAAGTTTCTTGGCCAAAAGCGCTCAAGAAATGCCTCCTTGAGGGACCAACGCAACCTTCATCAAGGGTAAATGTGCTTCAATGCAGGTAGGCCCATGTAAGGGTGCATTTCAGTGCACCTAGGCCCACTTTGACCTACGTTGGGTGACATTGAGTGAAGTCCTCATAGAGTTCTGGGAATATTATTATCTTCTAGAACATTCTAGAATATTCCCACACTTATCATCTCCTATGAGCTCAAAATTGGATAGGGAATGAGTTAAGTAACCTTCTATCCTCTCATCCCTTCCTCCATGGAGACTAACTCTAAGTTTGGAAGGCCATTCAATACACTAATTTATGACCAAACCACCTCCATTCTCCTATAAATTGAGCACTCATCTAAGTGATCAAGGGCTAGACATTGAGAATTTGTAAGGAGATACTGTTGGTGTGAGGTTTGAGATTGTAAGCAGGTATTGTTATGCTCCCAGTGTTGTGATGTTGGATGGAACTCAAGCTGGAGGACTGACATTGGATCAGACTTCATGGTTGTAACTCTTCCTTCTACTTAATAAAGTTGTTTACAACTTTTCCCATATTCTTATCTTTATATATGATGATTATATGTGTAAATGCTTTCAATTTCATTTGCTTAGAGTAGATAGATCTGTTTCTTCGATTGGTTTTTGTCCTCTGTTTATGATTGCAGGTACTTGTCGAGCGAATTAAGTTTGAGAAGGAGTGATGGGAGCCACACAAAGCAGATAAAGGGAAAGTGAAACATAACAAGTAGGTCCCTTGCCTTATTTATATTCTATAGAAAAGGGATAAGTGCCTTAATTCTATTGTTATAGATGTAGCTACCCACCTAGGGAAATTGTGTTTATCCGCAGATGCAAAATTCCACATAATAATAGGGTTATAGGTGTCGGTTTCATCACTTCAAGTTTCAAGTTACAAAGGTGGTGAAAAGGGAAGGTGGCATGTCAAAGGCATCTGTTATGCAGATCGCGATCGTAGTCATGTTTATGCTTTTAGAGGACCAAAATAACCTCACTTGGGAGGAATGATCTAGGAGGATCCCTAAAGGATGAATTTGCGAAGTTCCTCAATGTTAGCGTTATTGGCACCAACCTATAATGTTCATTGTTATGATTTTTATGGTGCAGACGACACTCAAATCTAAGTCTATATGACCAACTTAGCATTGTCGGAAGTTTTCAAGTTACATAACAAAATGGAACCCACTAGCCTTATGTGGCAATTGATTGGGCAGTTGGATAATGGCATGTGGAACTCCATCATTGGCCTGCTATCCTTGATAAAAGGACAAAATAAAAATATAAAAAACAAAATAATAATAGCATAATAACAAAAAAAAAAATAATAACAAAAAATTGGTTATTTTATTAAATATCATGGTTATGATAATAACCATATAAGCTATGTGTAGACTATTACAATTAAGTGAAATAATTTTTATGGTGAAAATATGTCATATGGTTTAGCCATATTATAATTGTGTGTGAACAAGTTAAAATGAAACTGTGAATATCTAAATTCATTATAAACCATATATATATATATATATATATATATATATATATATATATTATATATATATATATATATATATATAATATATATATATATATATATAGATATAGATATATATATAGATATGGTTCTTAACCATATTTGATGGTGAATGGGTTAATCAAAATGATGAGACTTTTTGTAACCATATATTTGATGGCTTTTAATCATATTGAAACAATAGAACTTGTATATAGTGTGTTAGTTACATAAAAGACAAGGGTTCGTTGGGTTTGATCCTGTGTCCCTCCCATCTAAATGACTTATTGTTAACCCGCCAACTGAGATGCCATGTGGGCATCTTCCTAAACTATGCCAAGGATATATAATATTTAAAACCATATTTTATGGCAGTGGTGGGGGAACCATAATGGTGGAGTGGAATTCAACACTAGAGTGGAACAATACGTAGTGGAAATTAACAGTATGGAACCTAAAGGCAGTGGAATCCTGACGTAGTTCTAGGAGGTGGAACCTTGTGATGAGCCCCAAAAATGGATAATTATATGGGCTCATTCAGCCTCCTAATTCGACTTAATCCACCATTCTAATTAGTTTATTTGATTTTTTTTATTATATTTATGTTAATAGAGTGAATTGGGTTAGTCATTATGCCAACAAGTCTAATGTGTGCTTTATGCAGTGTTTTTGGTCAATTTGGAGACAAAATAAAAGGTTTAAATGAGCACTTGGCAGCCAAATTCATGGAGAGGATTTGTAGGAAGGTGTCCCCTTCATTTATGGGCCCTTACCTCAAATTCTCCACCAGCAGCTCAGAGCTCAAAGGCCACCACATCGATTATCACAAGGGCAGTCGAGCAAGGGCTAGTAAAGTTGTTATTAACTACAAGTTTTAACAACCAAGTCCCTAAAGTTTAGGAGGATTGTTGGGGTCCTCAATTTGTATAAATATGAGGGCTTAGGGCCTCATTTGTGTTGGTAGAAGTTAGCTAGTTGGCATTTCGATTTTAGTCATTTTTTAGTCATTCTTTAGGCAGTAGGTTAGCTCTGCATTTTAGCACATTTTCAAGCTTTTTCTTGTAGACAATTTTTGATGTAACTATTATTTCTTGATCAATAAAGATGAATCCAGCTTTGCACCAGCTCTAATCTTTCTCAGGAGGCTATAGCTCTTGGGGTTGGGCCCAACCCAAGTGCCCAATACCTCTTTTGTTTACCTTTATGTGTTTTTGCTGCATTCTTAGAATAAAATCTGCTATTTAGATTTAAATCTTGTTTTGTTATTTAGGTTTCTTTTGATTATTAAAAAGGATTTTCATGTTTAGATTGATTTGATAGGTTAATAATAGAGAAGATCTTTAGAAAAAGACTATCAAGCACCTCTAATCTACCTCTCTCTTAGTGGGACCATGAGCTGGGAGCAAGGTGTCCTTGCTGCCACCAGAAACACTGTCTTTGCTTCCTCATGCAATTATTAGTGTTAGATTCTCATTTGGAGAAGTTGATACCAGTTGTGATTACATGCTGAGATCCACTCTTGTTTGTTTTCCATAGTTGATTTATGTGATTTGCTGCCAATAAACTATTGTGCATCATGCTTATGGTTTCTATGTCAAATTAGGTTAAAGTAGTTAGATCTTTGGTTTGCATAGCGTTTGTCGAGAAATTTTGGGAAATAATGTGCAAAGTACTTCTGATATCTCCTCATCTATCCTTACCCCATCCATGCAACTTGCTTTGTCCTATAACTTAGATTCTTGCCTCTCATTTGCCATGTTTTCTCACTTTGCCCTAGTTTCTACATTCTTGTGCATCATTGCTCCCTCCATCCTTGAACAAATCCAATCGCTCCTTAGCCTCATTAACCAGGTCGTAAACCCCTTAAAATCCTTATCCAACCTCCATTTCCACTTTCCCACCATTTTTCCTCCATCAACCGTCCAAAATCCTCTTTTCGGAACATCCTGTAGAAATTACAGAACATCTTGTAGAACCCCTGCAGACTTCTTGTAGAAGCTCACGAAAGTGGTTTCTTAATATCTAAACACTGTGAAACTCTCTGGAAGGGTGCTAGGGACCCCTTAGGCCCTGTTCTAACCTTCCCAACCTCTTGCATGCATTTCCTTTCGCCAATCCTCCTCTGCCCAATCAAAAGCCAGTTAAAGCACATGTATGATAATTCTGACAACTTAATAAAAAATACAAAAATATGTTTTTTTTTCCATATTTTAATGTAGAAGTAGCTTAGTCACATGCATTTTACCTTCCTAGAAGTCAATGCCATCTCTTTCAGTAGCTTTCATCCTCTTTCTTGCATCAGTAGGGCTAGCTAGTAAAACTAGGGTTTGCTAGGGTTTGCATTGCCTTTCCACTTTTTTCTTCTTTCTACAAGTAGAGTAGCCTATGTAGAGTTAGCTTTTGTCCATCACATTTAAAAGCTTCTTCTTAGAGATCATAGAAGTTGGCTTAAGCTCCTAGTGGACTTGTGCTAGCTGATCAAGTGATAGTCGTGGCAAGAGCTAGTACTTGTGCATACAACACCATCACTTCCAAGTTTGTTACGAACTACCGGGTTGATAAATTAAAGAAGGGAGTCCCAGGAGTTGCAACATTATTCCTGCAATACTGGAGCCCACCACCTTCACATAGGGAATATTCTCTAATGCTAAGAGTAATCACAAAGATTCCCTATGGGTCCAAAAGTGCATGTTTTTGGCATTGTAGTGTTGGAATTGATGTTAAGAGGGTCTTGGTGTAGTTCATCATATGCCCATGTCTACTTCCTGATTTGTGATGATTGTTTGATGATTGCATTGTTTAGCCTGATGGTCTTGTTAGTTGGCACTGATGTCAACATCTTTATGACATGAGCTAGTGCAGGAATTGGAGGCTCACTAGATATGGCTGCAATGTATGATATGATGGTTTGTCATAGGTGGATGATTGACTTGTCGCATATGTTCGAGATGTTGTTCATGCAGGTAGTTGGAGTCCTGCTACAAGTGTTGCATATTCTTTTACATGTGATGGAAGCATTGGAGTTGCTACTAGATGTGTTGAGATGTTGCTACATGTGTTGGAGGTGCCTCTGCCAGTATTGGAGGAAGATGTATGAACTGATGTTGTTATTACAGATGTTGGAGAGGTTGCTACATGTGTTGTAGGTATTTGGACCGGTTTTTGTTCTTTCTTGAGGAGCTAGAGGTGTTGGTCTCAATGAGGAGTTTCAAAAGCTAGGGACTACATGTCATTGACTTGTTGCAAATGTGCATGTCCTCTATATTTAGTTGCAGACTTGTTACAAAGGCCTGGAGGTGTGTCATGATTTCTGCATCCTATTCTTGGAGATCATCTCCAAGTGGTGGCTTAAACAAGTTAAAAACTAGGATTTTAGAGGGTATACACTAGTTTCCTTCATAAGAACAATGTACATATGCAGGTTTCCCTCACAGGAGTAGTGTACGCCACTTGGAGATGATTTTACCGCATTTCTTGTTCCTTAGGTTAATTAATGGTTTTTCAGAACCTTTTTTTTCATAACTTTTTATGTAAATATTGAAAAAGGTTAGGGAGCTTCTAGAAAGTGATTAAAATTGAAAATATCATAAGGAAAGTGGAGCTAGTGTCTAGATCAAGTCAGTGAGCTAAATCTAGTTCAGATGGACCATATGAATAGAGATTGTGGAATTCATTTGTTCTTGGTAATTATTGAGTTGAGCACCTTAGCTCATCTATAAATTGAAGGAAGCTCAATGATAGTATGGTTGTTTCTCTTGGTATATGCAGCGAGTGTGAGAGTGGAGAAGAGTGTGAAATTTGTGAGAGTTGTATGATGTTGAATTTCTAAAGCAGATTGCAGGTGTTGTAGCAGTTAGCTGAAGCATGTTTCAACCATCATATTTGTGTAGTGAGTGAGAATGTTGAAAATGCAACAAGATGATGAAGCTTAGTGAAAGGAGGTCGCCTTCACCAAGTGGTCCCGCAGGCTATTTTTGGCGCAAAGTCTATTTTTAGACTATGTATATTTTTAGACATATGGATCATGGTCTATGAGTTGCAGGATGTTGTTTATGGATGATTGGTCATGTTGGGAAAAATAGATGGACTTCTATTTTTTGGATCACAGCGGTGTGATTAGAGTCTATTTTTAGACTGCCAGGTAAAAATAGAAACAGTCAAATATTATTAGCCCTTAGTAATATTTGGACTCTAAATTTTATCTTATTCTCTTGGAGCACTTCACTTGGAGCTATAGATGTGGCACATGCAACTGCCTAAAGGAATCACATGGTTACCTATGGGTTGACTGAGCTATTGCATGAAGGACTTCAGTTGGAACTCAAGTGGTTGAGTTCTGTGGAGTTAGATTAGCATTTAATGGAGTTGTGTTCAGTTTGACTTAGTTGAACTAGTTGTATTTAGTCTAACTGGCCAATAGACTAAAAGATGAGTTGTGTGAATTAGTTATTAATTAATTCACTAATTATTAACTCATAAAGAAACTGAAGAATACATTAGTTAACTCAGTGCATGGACATTTCAGTGGAGACAGGTGTTAGAGATGAGTGAAAGGGCAAGACAGTTGTTAGTTGTGACTATAGTTGTGCATGCGATTTGCACAATCAGTGGGATTGAGGATTTCCAATGAGGATTGTGTGGTATATCAAAGGGAAATACGAATTTGGATCATTCATTCATCAGTATTATCATGCAGGTAGTGTGCGGTGGAGGCGGGCAAGCACCGGAGGAGATTTGGAGATCAGATCCGAGCTGTATTGTGTGTAACAGGTGGAGATAGTATTGAGTACTTGTGAAGAGTATTCTACTATGTTTGTTACATGTTCTCAATCAATCAAATATATAAATCGTTGGGGTTTTTAGTGAGATGCTTTCCCCGGGAAAATACTGTGTTGATATGTGTGATTGACGCTTCTATGTGCGCATGTTATTGTTTCTGCTTCCGTAAATTGATGATCAACGTAGAGGAGGTTATGTATTATCCATGTATTCCGCAATAGTGTATAATTCGGATAATCTCTGTGAATATGTGTCATATTATTCAAAATTTCTACATGGTATCAGAGCTGGTTGATTTGTAGAAGAGATGTCTACAGGATATCGAATCGAGGATTGATCATCAGATCTATTATTCAGAAAGTGTTTACATTTTATTTCTTTAGGCAGAGTCTGTAATCGGGCCAGGTAGCTTTTGGATTCATCCTTCTTTTGGAAGGTGAGATATCCGGTGAATGCCCATACAGTCGATCTCTCTAGGAGAAATACTTTGTTCTCACGAATTTTAGATCAGAAGCGGTTGAGTTTTGAGCTGGTGGAATGGCGCTCAAGGATAAAACTCAGAAACATTAAGTGCGAGAATGGAGATAGTATGCCCCAGTATCTCACGAAGTTCACCCAATGCCAGGATGAGCTGGGAAGTGTGGGGGTGACTGTCGATGATGAGGATATGGCGCATCTAGCACTCCTAGTTCTACCTAAGAGCTGGCATAATTACTGGGACTCGGTGAATGGAAGGGAGAAAACTGCCAAATTGGGAATGACTATGGTCGGATTTGATGCAGGAGGAGATCAAACGGAGAACCAAAGATAGTTCTTCATCTATGCATGATGAGGAGAAATGTGCCTTAGCGAGTAAGGCAAAGAAGGGGAAGGGGAAGGATTCTCTTTCTGAATCTAGTTCTTCCAATGATGGGAAAAAGGTTGACAAGTCGAAGGTGAGATGCTTTCATTGTCATGAGTTCGGCCATTATGCTACTAATTTCCCAAAGAAGAAGTCCAAGAATGGATCCGGGGAAGGATCTGAAGGTGAGGCACTTGCTTCACAGTTTTAGTTGGATTTCACACTCTTCGCATCCATCGTTTCATCCATGATGGGAAGTGGTTGGTTTCTTGACAGTGGAGCTTCTTTCCACATGACCAGTGATAAAAGTTTGTTCAGTACTTTGGAGGAGAAATATCTGCAGATACTGATAGGGATGGGTAATGATGAGAAGTATAGTGTCTCAGGTGTAGGCACCGTTATTTTTCAGAGGGAGCATGGAGCTTGGCTTACCTTGACCGATGTCAAGTATGTACCAGGAGTGAAGAGAAACTTGGTGTCGATCGCGATGTTGGAAGACAGAGGCTATGCTGTAGTCTTCAGTAAAGGAAAGGTTTTCCTTAGACACATCATCACTAGACAGGTGAAGTAGATTGGTTCACGGGTCGAGAACCTGTATGCTCTTGAGGTTCAAGATGCATGCAAAGCCTTGAGTAGCAAAGCAACTGATGGAGACTTGATGGTTGACAGGGAGGGTATATTACCTCTCAACATGCAAAGCCAGAATAAGTCTCAGACAATTGTGGAGGAGCCACGATTGGTCCAGCAACTTCAGGACGTTGTGGAGTAGCCACAATAGGGGAAGTTGAGTGTAGATCAAGTAGATACATCAACACATGCAAAGACCTCTAGAATGGGGAAACTTCGAGCCAGGTGGGCTGAGGGATCACATGCAGCCATACCTCCAAGTAGGAGGTGGGGCGATATAGGGTGATCGTCCCAAGGAGGAGGGGCAGGATCCTTGAGGCACTCAACCTTTTGCATGAGACCTTGCTACGGGAGCCCTGATGTGGAGTAGCAGGAACTGACTGATTTGCTAGAGACAGATGTGGATGGAGCGGCAGAGAGAGCGATAGTACAGGGAATCCCAAGATAGCGCATAACTAGCAGGCTGCAATAGTGCGAGAGGCACAAGTGTTTTACATAATTCTAGGTGGCACAGAGAGGTGTGCAATGGTGCGCGATGCATGGAGATGTTGCAGTAGCGTAGATGTTAGAGAGGGAGCACTTATCAGCGATAGGTAGAGCTTCAGCATCAGAGTATGTTCCTAGCCCAGCAGAGTGGTCAATTGGGAGCTTTTTTTGTTCCAAGTGTTGTTGGAGCAAGTGGTGGGTTTGAGACGGATCTACAAAGTGAGGCGGCACAGTGATGGACTATTTGTTTCTCAGTGTAAGTATGCCCAGGAGATATTGGAGAAGTTCAACATGCAGTGAGGCAAGCATGTATTGCGTTATCTCAGAGGCACATCGGGATATGGATTGTGGTACAGACAAGAGGATGAGGTGAAGCTATGTTGCTTCACGGATGCAGTTTGGGCAGGGATCTCAATGGAGCACATCGACATCAGGTACCATCATATCAGAGATTGTGTGCAATGGAGAATCATGTTACTTTCATATATTCCCATGGAGGATCAGGATGTTGATATCTTGATGAAGGCGCTCACCGAGAGTAAATTCGAATATCACAGAGACAGGATAGGGGTTGTAGATAATCCATATCTTGTTGAGAGGGAGCATTGAAAATGCAAAAATATGATGGAGCTTAGTGAAAATAAGTCGCCTTCACCAAGTGGTCCCGCAGGCTATTTTTGGCGCAAAGTCTATTTTTATACTATGTCTATTTTTAGACATATGGATCGTGGTCTATGAGTTGTAGGATGCTATTTATGGATGATTGGTCATGTTGGGAAAAGTAGATGGACCTATATTTTTTGGATCACAGTTGTGTGATCAGAGTCCATTTTTAGACTGTCAAGTAAAAATAGAAACAGTAAAATATTATTAGCCCTTAGTAATATTTGGACTCTAAACTTTATCTTATTCTCTTGTAGCACTTCAGTTGGAGCTATAGATGTGGCACATGCAATTTCTTGATGGAATCACATGGTTACCTATGGGTTGACTGAGCTATTACATGAAGGACTTCAATTAGAACTCAAGTGGTTGAGTTTTATGGAATTAGATGAGCAGTTAAAGAAGTTCTCTTCAGTTTGACTTAGTTGAACTAGTTGTATTTACTCTCACTGGCCAATAGACTAAGTGATGAGTTGTGTGAATTAGTTATTTATTAATTCACTAATTATTAACTCATAAAGAAACTGAAGAACACATCAGTTAACTTAGTGCATGGACAGTTTAGTGGAGACATTTGTTAGAGATGAGTGAAAGGGCAAGACAATTGTCAGTTGTGAATATAGTTGTGCATGTCATTTGCATAATCAGTGGGATTGAGGATTTCCAATGAGGATTGTGTGGTATATCCAAGGGAAATATGAATTTGGATCATTCATTCATCAATATTCTCATGAAGGTATTGTGCAGTGGAGGCAGGCAAGCAGCGGAGGAGATTTGGAGATCAGATGTGAGTTGTATTGTGTGTAATAGGTGGGGATAGTACTGAGTACTTGTGAAGAGTATTGTACTATGTTTGTTACATTTTCTCAATCAATATAATATAAAGATAGTTGGGGTTTTTCCCCGGGAAAATACTGTGTTGATATGTGTGATTGATGCTTCTATGTGTGCATGTTATTGTTTCCGGTTCTGTAAATTGATGATTAACGTAGAGGAGGTTATGTATTATGCATGTATTCCACAATAGTGTATAATCAGGATAATCTCTGTGAATATGTGTCATATTATTCAAAATTTCTACAAAGAAGGTCAAGTGTGGATTGGTAAAAGTGTGTTGAGATATCATGCTTCAGTTTGTGGTGTATTTGGGTATTGGGGATTTGTCTTTTCATTGTGTCTTTTGATGATATGTTGTTTTAGTGCTCATGTTGAGAAGTTCTCGGTTCCACTCTAAAATATTTTGAAATGAGAATCACATAGACGAGTAGATTTGGAGGACTCTGGTGAAATCAATATAAGTGAGTAGTTTTATCAAACCAATGGTGGTTGGATAGTTTTGTCATAAACTGGGTGAGGCTCATTCATCGTGGTGATGTATAGTAGGTTAAAGTATGTAGAGTCGATTGATTGTTCAGGAGTCACCAAGCAAGGATCATTGATCATGGTGGCCTTCATTAGATGGTAGTTTGTACATCTGCACGAGAATAGTCTCCCCTTCCATAGTAGCCATTTCAATATCTATGTAAATAAATTTTTGACATAATAGAATATTTCAGTAGCGCAATAAAAGCAAGTGATTTTTTTCCTTGGAAAGGTTTTCCACTAGACATAATTGTGTTCTACGTGTTAAATGGTCTTCTATTTCATCGTAATTTTTGGTGCTCTGATTTACCTTTGTGTTTCAGTTTATACATGGTTAAATATTAATAATTTGGAGAAAATGTTATAAAATTTATAAGTTCCTTCACTATTGACTCATCCCCCCCAAGTAATGATCTAGTTTCCAACAATTGGTATGAGAGCTATTGACTCACTTCCCTTTAGTAGTGATATAGTTTCCAACAATTGGTATGAGAGCACAAATTTTAGGTCCAATTTGATCGTTGGAGAGTGGATCTTGGAGTGTTTTGGCATATTTGTACTAATTTTCCAAAATGGATTAGCAAGGGATTCTAGTAGTTCATAAAAGTAAATTTGCAACTTGGAGAGCAAATTTGGATTCATATTTTCTATCTCTTGATGAAAATATTTTTTTGTGAGTAGAATATTGAGTTAGAGATGAATTCTGTGATAAAGCTAAAGAGATTATTATGCATGGAGTTTCAATATCTAATAAGTTGTATGTGAAGAACTGTGAGACTCAAAAATAGATGTTGGATAGGTTGCAAAATTTGTATCTTGGAAGAGAATTTCACATTTCATAGATAGAGAAAAATTCAAAGGATTAAAATCATATTGCAATGACAAATCGAGCCTCCTCACAAGAAGAATATGAAGGTACTAGTCATAGTAGTGATAGATCAAGCATCAACCTTGAGTAACATAAAGAAGAGATTAGGTGCAAAGATGATGAGAAATCCAAGGTAAAACAATTTGAAGCAGAGGTTCAAAGGCTCATGGTTGATAATAAAGATCAATGATTGCTACTGCAAATGTTTGATGAAAAGGAGTGTGCATTCAAAAAAGAAATTTCAGATCTGAAAATTATGTTCTAAGAGGGAAGAAAAATGAAAAACGGAATGTGGATGTATTATAAGGAGCTAGAGGACGAATGTAAAAAATTGAAGTTTGAAGTAATTTCTACAAAGAAATAATTTGAGAGGTTCAAATATAGCATTCAAGTTTCAACAAGAAAATTTGAAAATGTTGGAACAATTGGTGGTAGCAGGAAAATGGATAATCACTGAAAAATCACCAACCATGATAGAAGTAGAAGAATAAGAGAATAAGACCAAAGAAGTAGTATAGTATTGGAATGTTATAATTGTGGAGTTCATGGACATATAGGAGAATTTTGCAATAATGGAGAGATAAAACACTCTCATTCAGAGGAGCAAACAAAGGAGAAGCTACATCAAGTATCCATGCAAAGAATATCTCCATTGATTAGGTATAATAGTCCTTTTCATGGTAACTATTTATCATGCAATGATTTTGTCCATGGGGCTATTGATTTTAGGGAACATGTAAGGAATAAAAATTATATCAATAGAATACATCAAACTATTCCTCTATTCCTTGGTCACATTAAATGTTTTGTGTGTGACAATATTGACCATAAGGACAAGGATTGAAACATACCCATGTGTTATAAGAGATTGAAACAGAGAGATAGTAATATGCAAGGCCAACCACACAAGAATAATAAGGATAAATAATTGAATGTTTGGAGGATAGAAGAGAAACAAGGAACTTAAACCAAAAATAGATGTCTGCATTGTTTCAAGGTGAGCATATGGTTGCATCATGAGTTGCGTGTATATTTTTGGATGTGAATCTATATTAGGAAGACAAATTTGCATTTTTAGAGATTCATGTGTGTAGGGGGAGTTCACGAGATTCTATGTATTGTTTTATTTTTGATATATTCTTACCTTGAGCTTGTCATCACTCAAATCTACCATATATGGATTGTTGTTAGCTTTGGGGTAGTTGCATTTTGGGTTACTACTGGTATCCTAGATTCTATGACAACTAGTAGTTTATTTTATGCATATCGTGTAGGTGTGATGGACGATCACACATTCAGGGGGAGCATTTCTACTTCCTAATGGATCTACAAAATATTGGCATTGTGTTCGCTATGGAGGAGCATGTTGTGCATATTTTTGGCATTGATTTGTTGTAGGATGGTTACTTGCATGACATATTTGGTACATTGATAGTGCACATTTTTATAATTTTGTTATTTCATATTTTGATATATATATCTTCAATGGAGATCAGAAGAGATGTTGGAGATAGTTAATCTACAATATGCACTTTATTACTCATGTTTTCTATTGTAGATGTATCATGGTATTGCTCATGTGTTTTTGGATGGATGAGACATGAAGAGGATGATTGTTGTTGCTCATGATATTTTGATGCATGTTGATAATGAAATATTGTGCATTTATGGAGAGGATGAAATTATGTGTTACTCACAATATTCTATTGCTGGATATTATGTTGTTGTTCATGTATAGTGATGTTTTTGTTGCTCACTGATTTGCTACTAGTATTGATGTGTTTATCATTATTTAAGTTGATGATATATTATATTGATGGTTGATGAGCCTCAATATGATGAAGATATGAATTCTTCCTCCCCATGACATGTTACTATGTTGCTGCTATCAGTTGATTTTGTTATTGTGGTTACTAGTGGTAATCATGATTTTGTTGCAGGACCTTCATTGTTGGGATGGTGATGGCCAAGGTGTTGAGTTTCCATGCACTAGCATTTGTGTTGGATAGTTCTTGTAGTATTCCTGCTACACTTTGAGAGAATATATCATTTTTCATTGGGAATTATACTTGACACATATGCCATGTATTGCATTTTATTGTTGTTGTTATATGGAGCATATGTTGATGCTCATTGATGCCATGTACTCATGTTATTTCATATTTTGGGGATGTATATAAGAGATCACACTTATGTGCAAATGTAAAATTCATGTACTATCACTGTGTTATATTTTTGGTGTTTTACTCATGCAGAGACACATGGTGTCTAGTATGTCTTCTCATTAGCTATGTATGGGTCAATGGATGTCCAAGTCATATTGTATTTTGTATATCATTGATTTAGCCCCACTACATTGGGTGCACGATGTAAACTTGGGTCCATAGAAGTCTTGGTTAGCTATAGGAGATTTTATAGAGGATCCATATGTCAGTCCTATGTACTTGTCACAAACATATATTTTCTCCATGAAGCATTGTATGCATTGTATTAATTGGATATTAGTTACAAACATGGTTCATGAGTAGTAGTCTCTTGCATTTTGGAAGGAGGCTTATTCCAACAGAAGAATTTTTTGCTACAACAACATAGAGAGTTAGACTGCAGCTTCATTACATGCTTAGCGGGAACATGTTTAGTTTTCAGAGATTGAATGACATTAGATAGTGATTTATTGGTAGCAAAGTTTCTTTATTCCATGTTCTTATCTTGTAGGACATACTTTTTAGTTTGAATTTGCACGATGTTGAGTATGAAAGGGGAAGCATCCCTCTCATCTGGCACATTAGTGGCATTGTCTTCACAGTTGGTATGATCATTTTCCATTGATGCAAAAGGTGGAGAGATTTTGGATTGTGGAGATCAGCCTTACATGTTGGATTGAGGTTGACATCAATGCCAAAGCGGGAGTTTGTTGGCATTATAGTGTTTGCATTGACGTCAATAGGGTCTTGTTGTTATTCTTCATATGCCTATGTCTACTTCATGATGTGTGATGAGTGTTTCATTGATGCAGTGTTCATATTGATGGTCTTGTTCATTGGCATTGATGTCAACATGTTTATGACATGACCTAGTGCAGGAATGAGAGGTTGAGTAGAGATGGTTGCAATGTATTACATGACGGCTTTTCATAGGTTGATGATTGAATTGCCACATATGTTGGAGATGGTTTTTCTACAGGTGGCTAGAGTGTTGTTGTAGATGTTGCATATGGTTCTACATGCACTAAAAGCATTCGAGTTTCTACTACATGTGTTGAGATGTTGCTACATGTGTTGGAGGTGCCTCTACCAATTTTCTTCGTAGTTGTATGACTTGATGCTACTTTTTCACATGTTGGAGATGCTAGAAGATGTGTTGAATGTGTTTGGATAGGTTGTTATTTTTGGTTGAGGAGCTGGAGGTGTTGGTCTTGATGAAGAGTTTAGAAGACTAGGGATTGCATGTCATTGACTTGTTGCAGATGTACTTGGCCCGTATCATCAGTTGCAGAATTGTTACAAAGGCTTCGAGGTGTGCCATGATGTCCCTAGCTTACTCCTAGATATCAGCTCCAAGTGGTGTCTTAAACAAGTTTGAAACATGAATTTTAGAGGGTATATGCTAGTTTCCTTAATAGGAACAACATACATTCATAGGTTTCCTTCAAATGACTAGCATCTGGCACCTAGAGTTGATTTTCTCTGCATTTCTTTTGCTGCTGAAGTGAATTAATGGTTTTTCTGACTTTTTTTTTTAAACATTTAATGTAAATGTTAGAAAAGGCAGGGTATCTCCTAGAAAGCAATTAAAAATGAAAATATGAAAAGGAAAGTGGAGTTAGTGGCTTGATGAAGTGAGTGAAAATAATATAGTTCAAATCAAGCATATGAACAAAGATTGTGGAGCTTAATAGTTTTTTGTTATTATTGGGTTGAACACCTATTTTAATCTATAAATTGGAGGAAGTTGAATGAAAATATGGTTGATTATCTTGGTATATGGAGTGAGTATCGGACTGGAGAACAGTGTGTAGGATTTGAGATTTGTATGTTGCAAAAGTTTTGAAGCAGATTGTAGGTGTCACAGCAGTTAGCTGAAGCGTGTTCCAACAATCATCTTTGTGTAGTGAGTGAAAAGGTGAGGTGCGGATTGGTAGAAGTGTGTGGAGAGATTGTGTTATAGTTTGTGGTGCATTTGGAGACTGGACATTTGGTTTTTAATTGTGTTATTTGATCATGTTGTTGTAGTGCTCATGTTGAGGCTCAAGTCTAAAATATTTTGAAACAAGAACATCGTAGAGTAGTGGAGTTTTAAGACTCCAAAGAAATCAATATAGTGAGTAATTTTTTAGATCCAATTGTGGTAGGATAGTGACATAAACTGATGATGCTCATTGGTCATGGTGGCTTTCAGGGGATCAGAGTTTGTAGAGTCGATTCATAATTCAGGAGTATCTGGACGAGGATCATTAATTATGGTGCCCTTTACTGGATGGTAATATGTAGATCCACATGAGAAAGAATCTCCATTTGAAAGTAGCCAATTGAATCTCTACGTAAAGAATTGTTTGACATAATAGAATATTTTAGCAGCATAGTAATAACAGGTTGCTTTTCTCCCTATAGAGGGTTTTCCATGAGACATACTTTTGTTCTATGTGTTGAATAGGTTTGATGCTTCATGTTCATTTTTTATGCTCTGATTTCTATTTATGTGTTTCAATTTATACATGGTTAAAGATTATTAATTGGAGAAAACATTATACATGCTTTCACTACTGATTCACCTCCCCCCTCTTAGTAGTGATCTAGATTCCAACACCAGTGTCATAAATGGATCTATTTTATACTTAAATTTCATGAATTTCCACAATGAATATGATGGTGTAGTCTGCTTCTCTATTTGAGAAACCCATTTTAGGCCATCCATAGATTTGGAGGTATAAGGTGTATTTTTTTCATTTAATCATTTTATTTTGCTGAGATGAATGAAGATATCTCCCCTTTGAGGAGGGACTAGAGACGTAGTCCACATTAGATGAACTCTATTTTTAAGCTCCTTGGGTTCTTTGTCTTGATGTTTTCCTTTATTTTTATTCTCCTTTAAAGTGTATCCATATGTGGTTTATCATGATATTTTATATGCAATTTTGAATAGATTAAGGAAGTAAATATCTTGGATCAATTTCCATTAGAGAAACCTAATTGCATAGGGAGGCCCATGTTTCTTTCAATTTTCCTAGGTATTTTGTCCCGAGATGTTAATTTTCTTTGCATGCAGTACAACTAGAGCAATGTGTCCTCTTTAGTGACATTTCTATCAAGGAGAACATTTCCAAAAAGAAATTTAGGATGATAAAAAATGTCCACAATGTACATATATTGGTTGTATCTACCCTTGGTATGGTTTGCATTGGGTACCCACTCTTCAACTCCAAATCAGTGAGGGTGCACCATTAATGTACCAAATCACATTCTACTTCCGCCAGTTCATCCTAGATGGCATGCAGGGTTAGTTTCAAAACATGGCTACAGATATCTTAGCCTGCATGTGGGCCAAAGTTTTCTCATGCTTGAAGTGATAAAATACACCCTCATCAATCTATGATCATTGATGTGGCATAACTTCCTTCTCAAGATGAGAAAGTGTGGCTTTGAGATAGTTAAAATAACGTGACCTAGAGTTGAAATTTTAGTAGTCGCCAGAGAAGAGAATCCGATAGAGTGTTGTAGAGGACAAGGAAATAAAGCACCCCCCTTGAAAACAAAGTCGAAGATTCGTGTGTGAAATCCAAGCTCATAGTTTGCGGGGATTTTGAACCTAACTATACTGGAGAGAGAAACAATGTATATGAAAATAATCACAAAGAATGATGAAGGAGAGACACAAGGTAGATAAATCATAAACCTATGAAAAGAAACATGAAGTTGTTTCCCAGTTGGAACAATGATCTAAACGAGGGAGGAACAAGTCATTCCACATGGTTGTTTCCTTTTATACTCAAACATAAAAGGTGGACTTGCCCACGAGTAAGAGAGAAGCCATGAATCCGCAAAGGATTTATAGCAATGCTAACCTCTTAAAATAAAATCATGACTAGAGAGGACATTGGTTCAAACTTTCCACAAAGAAAAAATCCATACCACCATAATCCTAGAATCCCTCTATCTAGAATAAATACCACAAAGTGGTGGTGGAGAGAATTGTAGAGAATTTTTTTGGGAGTGAATAACAATATAGATACCCACAAAACCAAGATGTAATGAAGGCTTGGAGCAAGGTTCCAGTCCTAAAAGTTGTGGTGAGATTGGGAAGATGAATTTCATTAATGGGACTAAGAGACATGACAATTATCGAGAGTAATTGTATCTCAAGGGTGGATACAAAACCAATTGTCAGGATTAGAGTTTGTATAAAATTTCAAGTAACAGAGTGATGATAGGTTCCTACCATGTGAACTAAAGATTGATTACATTACATGGTTTATCACACCTCAAGAGGAGTGTGTGTCAATGTCCCCTAGCCATGTGTCTATGTGGGATGATAGTAGCCCACACCCACACCCTAGCTTATATGACACCCTATCTGGGGAGGATCGGTCCTACTATATGTTTTCCTAACAATATTATTTATGTGTGTAATCCTCCTAGGAGTTCATGTTGTTGAGAGATTTATGTTTAGCAAGGGAAAACTATAATTAGCAAGTGTGTTTTCCATTTTGTTTTCTATGCATCTCACATGAGAGAAATGATGGATAGCATTAATGAGTGATAAAGGGTTACCCTAGTGAGAATGGTTTCAATCTTCATCTATGGGAGACCTTCTAGATGGGAGAATCATTAAGGAGTTTGTTGACCATAGATATGACAAGTTGTAATTCCTCTTTGATTAGTAGTTAGGAGAAGCCTTTCCTTTGGGAAATATTGAGCCCTTCCTCCAAGATGCTCAGTTTTGATGCATTGTTTGTTTTGTGCTCCTGAGCTCTAGCATAGATATTGTTGTACTAGTTTCTTGAGGACAGTCCTTGGCTGCAAAACTATGTCGAGAAACCAGATCGACCAAAATTTAGGTTCAAGTTGGCCCTTCAACCATGGGGTCTCCCTCAAGTGTTACGATTCTTTTTTCTTTAACATAGTTCACTATCATTGGAAAACAACATTTGAAGCATAATGACTAGATGAATTATTTATTATAGATGGTTGCTGATAAATATCCAATCTCTAGATAGAAATAAATCTCTCTCTTGTAGAAACTTGATGAAAGTGTGAACATCTAGTTTTTATAGAACAAAATACTTTAGAGAGTTTGGTAAATTAAAAAAATATAAATCAGATAATTACGTATCCATTTTGATTACTTAATCAACCTAATATGGTTGATTTGTGTAGAAGAATTCTACAACCAAATAGATCTACATTCAAGAGATCGCAGAAGGCCACAATGGAAGATGTAAAGAAGCTTATTTCAAATAAAATGTTAAATAAGCTAATCTCCCTAACAAAAATAACTTCGTGGTAGGTTGATAGGGAGAGTGAAACTTTAACTTAGCATTGCCCTAGCTCTTATATTACCCTGAACATATGGAAAAATAATGTATGAAAGGATTAGAGAAAGATATAGAGGAAAAATAAATTTTGTGATGAAGTGGAGTTAGAATAATTTAATTAAATTCCTGTAATAAAAGTATTCACAAAAATGGGAGGGTCATGGCATCAAAATCCAACACTTTCTTATTACAAATGAAACAATATATAAAAAATTACAATATCCAAACTATTGTTGTTCCTTAGGATACAAAATCAATAAAAATAATAAAATAAATCTAAAGTTAACCTATGTGTTACATTTTTTATGGAAATAAAATAAAATAATAACAATGTCCAATAGTTTGCAAGAAGATTGGATCTGTTGGAGTTTTGATTCTAAAATCAGTTTAATTGTGGATTGGTTCCTACCTCGAAATATGAAAACTATCTTCTAGGTGTTTTTTGATTGATAATTCATCCCTTGGAATCAATGATTTGATAAAGGTTGAGCCGGTGATTTTATGCCTTCATTTATGGGATTGATTACTCGAATCATGCCTCAAAATATGCCTTTAAAAACAAAAATCGTTTAATAATATTGGTCCTTTGCCCAAATTCCGAACTTGTTGAAATTAATTACTCAAATTTTGTCAACTCCCCTTTAAAGGAGGTCGCCTCTACATGTTGGTCCACTCCTTCCAATATGAAATTAATTGTTCTATTGATATCCTGCCACATATGCCGTTAAATTTTGATGTGATCCCTTGACTACTAAGTTCTATACTTGAAAGTATAAAGATCATCCTTGAAATCTTGCGAACAAGATCCAACTACTGGTTTTTTTCCTTTCAATGTTGAAATAAATCTCCAACAAATGTTGGAGTTATTACTTAAATCGGGATATATCTAACTCATATTTTTCTTGGAAATCCGAATCTTCTCTCCCAATTGTCGATTTAAAAATGTAGCCATTTGTCTTTAATTCACAAGTTGTTCATTTTGATTGCAGAATTGTCATGAAAACATGATCTCTAAATAGTTGTAGATAGCACTGTAGTTCCATAATCAGTCACAATTCTAGTATATTTTTGGTTTCTTGACAAAATATCTGTTAAATTTCAAACTCTCTCAGATTGAGAATGAATTCATAAATGCAAAATGTATCTTTCTAGTTTGACCAGTAAGTCCATTGAATAACATACTCAACCTAGTATTTTCTCAAAATATGATAATTACTCTTTTGCTAGAGAGTTTATGGTCATTTTCCTTTGACAAAATTCCACACAATGATTTTTCATCATTGAGCCAGAACTTCATATATACTTGATCCCTTTATTTATTTGACGAATTTAATATCTTTCATGGAAACCTAGACCCTTTGGAGTATCCTTTGAAAATTTTCAAGATAATGGAGAAGTATAAAAAACAATTATTTGTGTTTTCCTTAACTTGATTTTCAACGTGGACATCTAATATTTCCATGTTTTCTTTCCCAAAGAACACTTTGAAGCTACTCTTCATGCACAAAATTGGTACTTGAATAAAAAAACGTGATCTTGATTGAAAATTAAAATACTCATCAAAAATGGATTCTTAAGTGTTGTATCCGCTAGATGCTATTCCAAAATATGAAATTCTTAATTGTTGTATCCGCTAGACGCTATTCCAAAATATGAAATTCTTGCTGCTGCAATTTGAATAGAAAGTGAAAAAAAACCCCGCAGAATACAATTATCTAGATGGATTAAGATATAATTTTTATTACTTCTTTCGAACATCATAATGTCCTTTTGTTGTTTTCCTCCTCGAAATATGAGTTCGCTTTTGACTAATATCACAATTAAAAAAAAAACTTCTTCATTAGCTCTAATATCTAAGAATTCATCTATTCCAAAAAGCCTACTCGTATCCTTTGAATTTACCATTTATCACTGTGACCGACCATATAATTTGTAGCAAAAATCCTTGTAGTACAATCCATTGACTTCCATTTCCCAAACTTTTCAAATCTAGAATTTCTCTACCTACTATTTGCTTGTCGCGACTAAAAATAAAACTAAAAAGGTTGTATTCCTTTAAATAATCAAATCATTATGATTATGATGCACTTTTGGTTGACTATTATGAAAGCTTTTTGGTATTCCTTGCCACCATAGTTTTATTTTATTTGTCCTTACTTAAAAACTATGACCAAAATTTGTTTGCCTCATAATGGAATCACTCATAAAGCAAAAAAGGGCATGTATATAGAGCTATTCCGAGCTGGAAAATGTTTAATGTGAAGACATAATTTTGACTTGAATACTATCAACATCCCTGTTGCATTCTTCACCTCTTGAGAATCATATTGTATATATAAGTACTTGAAGGTCCATATTGTGAAGAAATAATTTTGACTTGAATACTGTCAACATCCATGCTGCATTCTTCACCTCTTGAGAATCATACTGTCTATATATAAGTACTTGAAGGTGCATCCATTGCATATATTCCCCTTATGATTATCTCTTAAATGAACTACAAGCATTGAAATGTCAATTTTTGAGCATTCAAAACCATCACTAAATCCAATAGACATCCTTTTTTCTTTCTTTTTTTTTTTTTTTTTTTTTTTTTTCCTTCAGTACGAAAAAAGCGCTATTTATATTAATATCAGAGAGAAATTTACAAAAATTATAGATAGTCTAGCAACCCATGCCAATAAAAAAGAGTAATGAGACACATTGAGCATCATGTAATAACAATATAAGTCATCTTCCCGAAAAACATTTGAAGGAAGAAACATTGACGGCTATTTGTGGAAGCTGTGTGATATAGTAATAGTAAAAGGTAGAATACAACTGATTACTTTGAGTGAAAATTAAACCTTGTTGAAAAAGAAAAAGATATTCAACATATGCGAAGGAGAAGCCCCACTTTGCAGACGACACTATGAAAAGCCCAGTGGCCAAGCAGAGACAGTCATCAACAGGAGAGAAAGAAGAAAATGTGTTCAAAATTATGTTCCTAGAAGGAGAAATTCTTCCATATTGTAGGTGATTTTTTCCAGAAGAATATCCATATGCCATTTGTGTGGTTCTTTGGATAGACCTTCCTTTGATAGTTTTCCAGCTTGCTCATTTTGGGATCTGTCAACATGTTGTACAGAGAAACCATGTTTTTTTTGCCAGAATATCTCAATTCTCTTCATCCAACCTATTAGAAAATTATTGTTTATGGAAATATTCCCTAAGACATGGCCAATTATAATTTTAGAGTCTCTATAAATATGTAATACAGGGATGCATAGAAAATTGCTGAAACATAAGATGCCAGAAAGTGCCATTGCCTCTACTTTGTTCTTGGTACCATCCCCTCCATTCCATTACATGTTATATTTCAGATGTTCATTCATGTAAATAAAAACACCACAAGCACATATGCATTTTTATGTTGCACCATAAAAAAAAAACCATTGGGTATTCTAACAAAAAGTTTCTATGTCGACGAGGCTTATCACTTAGCTGTTTGAGTTGTCTTATGTAGACATTTTAATATGAGATAATCTTTTGAGTTATTTGTTGAAACTCTTCCTTTTTTTCTTGGAACAAAACATTATTCCTCCATTTCCAAATTGTCGATATAACTATTTGGGGGATGGATCTCCAAGAAGCCTTTTGGACACTCCACCATTCGAGTGAGTCCTTTATGGAAGAATGCATTATAAAACTAAAACCAAATATATTTGATAAGTTTTTCCATACCTGAGAGGTGAGATTGCATTGTAGGAAGATATGCTCATTATTTTCAGCTTCAGCTTTGTAGATTGAACAAATGCCCAGCCCTTGTCACTGCCTCTTTTGTAGATTCTCCCATATGATGTTTTTATAATGAAAAACTAACCAAGAGAAAATTATGATTTTCCTTGGAACCCATGTTTTCGATAAGGCAGTGGGAAATTGGTGACCTGTTTGGGGAGGTTGTAAATTGGATATGGTTAAATAGGTATCAGCAACGCTTATACTATCTTTCCTCCTTTTCCCCTTCCATGTGAGATAGTCATGTGGCTTCGTACAATAGATTCAAATATTTTTTATGTTTGTCAATATCTTGTTCCATTGTAAGGCTAATTCTCCTTGTAGACCCATAATTTGTGCTTCTTTCCATGTAGGAGAAGGTCCCTACCAGCCCTCAATGACATGTCCCCAAACAAAGATTCCCACTCATTGAAGGATGTTTATAATTTCCTAAGGAATAGAGCAACCCTTCCGAGCTCCAAAAATTGGATCCAAATCAATGAATATTCTGTTCCCGTTTTGGAAGCTCCATGAGAGATTTCATAAGAAGACAAATTGTATTTTTCAGAAACTTTCTAGACATCACAGCCTTTAATGGATTCAATAGTGCCTTTCCTGTACCAGAAAGTAAAGTCTTTATTGCCTAGATACTTTTCTTTATGGACATACTCCAGGTGTCTTTCCCATATAGGCCTCTCCATAAGTATTTACATAATAATTCTATTCCAAATTTACGAAGATCCATAATCCCCCAACCTCCGAATTCCTTTAGAAGAGTGATATTAGAAAGTTTGGTTAAATGAAATTTCTTCTTTTCATTGCATCTTCCCCAAATAAAATTCGTTGTAATTCGATTTAACATGTTAATAATGTGAGCTGGTATATAAAAAAGATGAGCCCAATATACAGTTAGGTGTGCTAAAACTGCTTGGGCCAGTACAACTCTTCCTCCCATCAAAATGCACTTGCATTCCCATCCATATATTCTTTTATAGTAATGTTCAATGATCCATTACCAGTCCACTCTAGTGTAATTAGAGGGTTTAAGATGGTAACCAAGATACTTCATTCTCTCTTTTATAGGAATTGCTTTAATGTTATACAAACATGCAATGTAATCAATGATTTCCCTATCACACATTCCATGAAAGAAAATAGATTTTATTTCATTAATTTGTAAACCTATAGCCTTTGTGAATTTCTTCATAATGTTAGAAAGACATATCTAGGTGAAACGACAAAGCATTCCTAGAATCAGAATGTCATCAACAAAAAGACTGTGAGATATGTTGTTATGTTTGCTAATACTCATGGGCTGGAAGTGTCCCTTCGTAACAACTCTTTTGATATGTAGGCTTAGGAAGTCCATTTCCAGGATAAACAGTAATAGGGATAGGGAGCATCCTTCCCTCAATCCTCTAGTAGCAAATAAGTAATTTGTAGGGTATCCATTGATAAGAATGGAAAAATTTACCTTTTCAACACAAACGATAATCCAATTTGTAAAGTTGGGTCTAAGGCCAATTTTGGTAAGAACACATCTTAAGAAACCAAAATCTAGGCAGCCATATGCCTTCTTTAAATCTTTTTGAAGAATTACTGCTTCAAGTTTTTTTGTGTGGATGGAATGCAAACTTTCTTGTGTGTTCGCAACAACATCATGAATAAGTCTATGTTTTTAGAATCCATGTTGTTCCTGAGAGATATAATGCGAGAGAGTGTCTCGAATTCTGCCAGCAATGATCTTAGAGATAATTTTATAGATTGAATTGCAGAAGAATATTGGTCTAAAATGGAAGAAGGTATTGGCTTTTTTTTGGGGGGATGAGGGAAATGTAGGTTGATGATATATATTGATGGATATTACCCAAAATTCTCAATTCCTCAACCATATTCAAAAGATCCTTCTTTACTGGATCAAAAAAGTATAGGAATAATTCAATTGTCCATCCATCTAGACCTTCACATTTATCTTTCTTGAATGATTTCATTACTTTCAAAAGTTATTCTTTGGAAATAGGTTTGCATAGTTCTTCATTATGTTCATCTCTAGACATTGTAGGGTATGGATCAATTCCCCATATAATATCTTTAGCCATTATGTTCACATTCCTACTGTAGGATTCATGGAAGTGCTTTACAGCCACATTGCAAATCTCTTCGTGAGTTTGAAAATTTTCCCCCTCCTCATCCCTGATCTCCCATATTATATTAATGTTCCTCTGATGGTTTGCATATCGATGGATGAATTTGGTATTATGATCTCCTTCACTTAGCCATATAGCCCTACTTTTTAGACTCCATGTGGCTTCTTCAATAAACAATGATTTTTGTTTCTCAAATTCCAGTTCTTCTATATGGAGCCAAAACTTTAAGGGAAGACCTTGAGTTGTCATCCTTGAGGAAATCCCATCCAGTTCCATCTGAATGTCTTCTAGGTATTTTCTATTTAATTTTTGCTTTCGAATTTTCCAGGGCTTTACTACTTTCTGAAGGGAAGCTAAATTGTCAGGGAGATGTTGTGAAGGGGAGGTGCTGGTGGAAGAAGTGTGGCAATCCTAGGTTTCTTGAACAAGTTCATTAAACTTTGAGTCATCCAGCCAAGTCCTATTGAATTTGACGGGAAATCCCTTTCGGATTTCAGTGTTCGTCCATTGCAATGAGATGGGTCTGTGATCTAAAGTGAAATTATTAATGATTTATGTACCCAAATGACCTAGACATTCTATCAACCTTTCATGAAGTAAGAAATGATCTAGTCGTTTGGCCAGATAAGAAGAACGAGATCTTCCATTTTCCCACATGAGGGAAAGTTTTATAGGGCAGACATCTACAAAATTGTAAGTGATTAGGGCATCTTGTAGATGGCTGGCCAGAGGATCCACCTTCCTACTGTGACCCCAAAATTCATCATGGCTTAAAGTACAGTTTAAATCTCCCACAATCATTAAGGAGTCTAGTTCCATTATCTCAAATGAGAGAAAACAATTCGACAAAATGAGATGAGCGTTGTAAGGGGAATATAAATTAAGAATGTGGATGAGACCAGGAGTGTTGCGAAAACTAGTTTGAAGCAAAATTCCAGCAAAAATTCTGAAAGCCTTGACTGAGACCCAGGATGGATTCCATAAATTAGCCAGACCCCCAGAGAGGCTAGTGGAGTTAGTGGTTGTGATATGCCAGCTTGGAAACATTGTCCTAAAATATGAGATAGCTTCTGTTTGCTTATGCATTATTTCTTGTATGAGGATGAGATTAGGATATAACGAGAGGAACACATCTTTGAGAGCTATAAATTTTGAGTCTACTCCCAGCCCCCTAATATTGATTTTTCATGGAGTAGGATGAATGGGCTGCCTTGCTCTAAGAGTCCCATGAGAATAAAGATCTATAATATGAGTGTCAATAAGGAACCAATGCAATGATGTGGAGTGAGAGATATTTGAATTTCTTCCATGGAAATGCCTGCTACCCCTATTCTGCTTCCACCTAACAATTATATTACCAGCTGAAGTTGGGCTGATGTGTGGGGAGCCACATGAGCAAGGTTTATGAATAGTGAGGGTTTGCAGGTCTAGAGTCTTTTTTTTAAAGAAAAAATCCAAGTCGCTTCCCACTGAGTTAGGAGAAGTAGAAACAAGCGATTTTGGAGGGGTAATAGAAAGGAAAGGTTATTTTCCTTTTATTTTGTGGGAAGCCATTGTGGGGGAAGGAGTAGGTGAGGGTACATAAGTGATGTGCAATGATTATGGGATGTTGTTGAAAGGGTGAGAGAAAGGTAAAGGGGCAGAAATTTCCTGACATGGGATAGGTTCTGGTGGGGGAGGGGAGTTAGGGTGAGCTAGACAACCCAAGAATGGAGACACAGACTTTTGGGAGTTGTAAGGCAAAGATGGGTTAGGTATAGGAGATATACCCCTAAAACCTACAAAAGGAGAATTATGTGGAAAAGTACAGTGAGATTTACTTGAATGTGTCACTTTATGACATGATGCCATTCCTTTGAACCATTTATGAAAAATATTGTCCTACTAATGTTTTGAAACTAAATTTGTTTCATAGTATGCCAACTGTAAACTCTTGTCTCTTATTTTTGTCAAATATCACTGGATATATGATAGGGTTGAATATTTCTCTAGGATCCTTCAGAAACCTACAGAAATTGATAGACAAGAATGAAATCAACAAAAATTGAGATCACTCTATCTTCCATTATGAATTTTGGATATATACCCTTCAGAAAACATGTGAAATCTCTTAAATCATTCACAATTTTGCAAAATTTCTGCACAAAACCCACGTATTGACATTTTAAATTTTGTGTTTATTTGCCTAGGATCTAAGCTCGAAATTGGTTGCCGAAAAAGAAATGCAAAATTTACACCTAGAGTTTCGAAAGCAGTTTGTGAGAGGGGTTAGTGTAGTAACTTGTTTTTGGACTGGGCATACCGCAATCCACTAGATTGTGCCACGTTGATAAGGTGGTTTCATAAGACCACAAATAGAGGAGCCTTATCTCTCTCTCTCAGTTGTCTAATAACCTGTGGGGTCCACAATTATATTGTGACTGCTGATCTATTTCCCCATGAAATTTATAATCTCTTTCTCATTGATTTCAACTGCTTTGTCTTTCACGACAAAAGCAACTGGTATTATTTTGTCATGTCATTCACCACAAAAGCAATTGGTAATATTTTGTATATGCGGCCTTTGGGTACAGATCCCTTATCCTCATCATTGCTCAACAATCTTGCATGGGAGCTCCTTCTGAAACAACTTCTCACATTATATTTCATAACCGAGGGAGACTTTGAGATTTTTAAAAGTGTTGGAGGCACCATGGGAAGCACCACAATTCTATACTTCTACACATGGTCAAGCAAATTGCGAGTGTTAAATCTATGCATATCTAGCACAACCATATTTACCAATGTCAATATGGTTGATATACGCTGATAGGCATATATCAAGCATATATATCAACCACGTTTTCCAATGTAGTTAATATACGACGATAGGTTAACTGATTATTAATAACCATATAAATATTAACAACCATATTTATTTATATATTATATATATTAAATTATTATGGTAGAATATTGTATTAATAATAATAATAATATAAATCGTTAATTTATTAATATAATAATTAGATATCATATATTATTAATGAAATAATAAAATAATTAAAACAATAACAATATAAAATAATAACAATATTATATTATATAGAGGTATTATTAATTCAAACATGTTTATTTCAGTATTTTTAATATTTATTGGGGTTGATATTATAAACCCAAGGGACTAATATAATAAACTTAAGGGAATAATAAACCCAAGGGATTGATATTATAAACCTAAAGGAATAATAAAACTAACAGATGAATACTAAAACACCAAGGGATTATGAGCACAAGGAAATAATATTAAACCCATTGGACTAATATTATAAACCCAACATTGTTAAACCCAAATATAAACACTACAGACACTAAAATAGACATGGTTTATTTTGATGGTGAGAAAAACATTGTCAGAATCCTTTCTTGATAATATAAACCTAAGGGAATAATAAACCCAAGGGACTAATACTGGATTAATACTCAAACCCCAAGGTATTGTGAACCCAACGGAAAAATATTAAACCCAAGGGAATAATATTATAAACCTAATGGAATAATAAACCCAAGGGATTGATATTATAAACCTAAAGGAATAATAAAAATAAGGGATCAATACTAAAACCCCAAGGGATTATGAACGCAAGGAAATAATACTAAACCCATTGGAGTAATATTATAAACCCAACATTGTTAAACCCAAATATAGACACTACAAACACTAAAATGAACATGGTTTATTTTGATGGTGAGAGAATCCTTGTCACAATCCCTTATTGATAATATAAACCTAAGGGAATAATAAACCCAAGGGATTGATATTATAAACCCAAATAAATAATAAACCCAAGGGATTAATATTACAACCCCAAGGGACTGTGAACCCAAGGGAATAATATTGAACCCAAGGGACTAATATTAAAAACCTAAGGGAATAATAAACCCAAGGGATTAGGAACCCAAGAAAATAATATTAAATGCATTGGACTAATATTATAAACCCAACATTGTTAAACCTAGATATAAACACTAAAAACACTAAAATAAAAATGGTTTATTTTGATGGTTAGAGAATTGTTGTCACAATCCCTTATTGATAATATAAACCAAAGGGAATAATAAAACCAAGGGATCGATATTATAAACCCAATTGAATAATAAACTCAAGGGATTAACAGTAAAACCCCAAGGGATTCTGAACCGAGGGGAATAATATTAAACCCAAGGGACTAATATTATAAACCTAAGGGTATAATAAACCCAAGGGATTGATATTATAAACCTAAAGAAATAATAAAACTAAGGGATCAATACTAAAACCCCAGGGGATTATGAATCCAAGGGAATAATATTAAACCCATTGGACTAATATTATAAATCCAACATTGTTAAACCCAAATATAGACACTACAAACACTAAAATGAACATGGTTTATTTTGATGGTGAGAGAATCCTTGTCACAATCCCTTGTTGATAATATAACTAAGAGAATATAAACAAAGGGATTGAAATTAAACGCAAATGAAAATAAACGAAGGCAATAATACTAAACCCCAAGGATTATGACCCTAAGGAATAATACTAAACCCTACGACTAATATTACAAATTAAGGGATATAACCAAGGGATGGATATATAAACCTAAAGGGAATAATAAAACTAAGGATGAATACTAAAACCCCAAAGGGATTATGAACCCAGGAAAATAATAATTAAACCCATTGGACTAAATTATAAACCCAACAAATTGTTAAACCCAAATATAAACAATAGAAACACTAAAATAAACATGGTTTATTTTGATAGTGAGAAAATCATTGTCATAATCCTTTGTTGATAATATAAACCTAAGGGAACAGTAAACCCAAGGGGTTGATATTATAAAACCAAATGAATAATAAACCCAAGGGATTAAGACTGAAACCCCAAGGGATTTTGAACCCAAAGGGAATAATATTAAACCCAAGCGAATAATATTATAAACCTAAGGAAATAATAAACCCAAGGGATTGATATTATAAACCTAAAAGATTAACAAAACTAAGGGATCAATACTAAAAGCCCAAGGGATTACGAACCCAAGGAAATAATACTAAACCCATTCGACTAATATTATAAACCCAACATTGTTGAACCCAAATATAAACACTACAAACTCTAAAATAGACATGGTTTATTTTGATGGTGAGACCATCGTTGTCACAATCCCCTGTTGATAATATGAACGTAAGGGAATAATAAACCCAAGGGATCCATATTATAAACTCAAATGAATAATAAACCCAAGGGATTAATACTAAAACCACAAGGGATTATGAACCCAAGGGAATAATATTAAACCCAATGGACTAATATTATAAACCTCAGTTAATAATAAACCTAGGTTAATAATAAACCTAGGGGATTGATATTATAAACCCAAATGAATAATAAACGCAAGGGATTAATATTACAACACCAAGGGATTGTGAACCCAAGGGAATAATATTAAACCCAAGGGACTAATATTATAAACCCAAGGGAATAATAACTCCAAGGAATTACGAACCCAAGAAAATAACATTAAATGCATTAGACTAATATTTTAAACCCAACATTGTTAAACCGAGATACAAACACTAAAAACAGTAAAATAAACATGGTTTATTTTGATGGTCAGACGATTGTTGTCACAATCCCTTGTTGATAATATAAACCAAAGGGAATAATAAACCCAAGGGATCAATATTATAAAGCCAAATGAATAATAAACTCAAGGGATTAATAGTAAAACCCCAAGGGATTCTGAACCCAGGGGAATAATATTAAACCCATGGGACTAATATTATAAACATAACGATATAATAAACCTAAGGGATTGATATTATAAACCTAAACGAATAGTAAAACTAAGGGATCAATATTAAAACCCCAGGGGATTATGAATCCAAGGGAATAATATTAAACCCATTGGACTAATATTATAAATCCAACATTGTTAAACCCAAATATAAACACTAAAAACACTAAAATAAACATGGTTTATTTTGATGGTGAGGTGATCGTTGTTGCAATCCCTTGTTGATAATATAAACTAAGAGAATAAGAAACCCAAGGGATTGATATTATAGACACAAATGAAAAATAAACCGAAGGGAATAATACTAAAACCCCAAGGGATTATGAACCCAAGGTAATAATACTAAACCCAAGGGACTAATATTATAAACTTAAGGGAATAGTAAACCCAATGGGTTGATATTATAAACCTAAAGGAATAATAAAACTAAGGGAAGAATACTAAAACCCCAAGGGATTATGAACCCAAGGAAATAATATTAAACCCATTGGACTAATATTATAAACCCAACATTGTTAAACCCAAATATAAACGCTAGAAACACTAAAATAAACATGGTTTATTTTGATGTAGTGAGAAAAATCATTGTCCAGAATCCTTTGTTGATAATAATAAAACCTAAGGGAACACAAAAACCCAGGGGAATAATATTAAACCCAAGAGTATAATATTATAAACCTAAGGAAATAATAAACCAAAGGGATTGATATTATAAACCTAAAGGAATAACAAAACTAAGGGATCAATACTAAAAGCCCAAGGGATTATGAACCCAAGGAAATAATACTAAACACATTGGACTAATATTATAAACTCAGCATTGTTGAATCCAAATATAAACACTACAAACACTAAAATAGACATGGTTTATTTTGATGGTGAGACCATCGTTGTCACAATCCCTTGTTGATAATATAAATGTAAGGGAATAATAAACCCAAGGGATTCATATTATAAACCCAAATGAATAATAAACCCAAGGGATTAATACTAAAAGCACAAGGGATTATGAACCCAAGGTAATAATATTAAACCCAACGGACTAATATTTTTAAACCTAAGTTAATAATAAACCTAGGTTAATAATAAACCTAGGGGATTGATATTATAAACCCAAATGAATAATAAACCCAAGGGATTAATATTACAATGCCAAGGAATTGTGAACCCAATGGAATAATATTAAGCCCAAGCGACTAATATTATAAACATAAGGGAATAATAAACCCAAGGGATTACGAACCCAAGAAAATAATATTAAATGCATTGGACTAATATTATAAACGCAACATTGTTAAACCAAGATATAAACACTAAAAACACTCAAATAAACATGGTTTATTTTGATTGTGAGACAATTGTTGTCACAATCCCTTGTTGATAATATAAACTAAAGGGAATAATAAACCCAAGGAATTGATATTATAAAGCCAAATGAATAATAAACTCAAGGGGTTAATAGTAAAACCCCAAGGGATTCTGAACCCAAGGGACTAATATTATAAACCTAAGGGTATAATAAACCCAAGGGATTGATATTATAAGCTAAGATAAAAACTAGGATTCATACAAACCAGGAATATGAATCCAAGGGAATAATATTAAACCCATTGGACTAATATTATAAACCCAACATTGTTAAACCCAAATATAAACACTAGAAACACTAAAATAAACATGGTTTATTTTGATAGTAAGAAAATCGTTGTCAGAATCCTTTGTTGATAATATAAACCTAAGGGAACAATAAACCCAAGGGGTTGATATTATAAGACCAAATGAATAATAAACCCAAGGGATTAATACTGAAACTCCAAGGGATTTTGAACCCAAGGGAATAATATTAAATCCAAGCGAATAATGTTATAAACCTAAGGAAATAATAAACCTAAGGAATTGATATTATAAACCTAAAGGAATAGCAAAACTAAGGGATCAATAGTAAAAGCCCAAGGGATTACGAACCCAAGGAAATAATACTAAACCCATTGGACTAATATTATAAACCCAACATTGTTGAACTCAAATATAAACACTACAAACACTACAATATACATGGTTTATTTTGATGGTGAGACCATCGTTGTCACAATACCTTGCTGATAATGTAAACATAAGGGAATAATAAACCCAGGGGATTCATATTATAAACCCAAATGAATAATAAACCCGAGGGATTAATACTAAAACCACAAGCGATTATGAACGCAAGGCAATAATATTAAACCCAATGGACTAATATTATAAACATAAGTTAATGATAAACCTAGCTTAACAATAAACCTATGGGATTGATATTATAAACCTAAAGGAATAATAAAAATAAGGGACTGATCCTAAAACCCCAAGGAATTATGAACCCAAGGAAATAATATTAAACCCATTGGACTAATATTATAAACCCAAATATAAACACTAGAAACACTAAAATAAACATGGCTTATTTGATGCTGAGACAGTCGTTGTCACAATCCCTTGTTGACAATATAATCCTAAGGGAATAATAAACCCAAGGGATTGATATTGTAAACTCAAATGAATAATAAACCCAAGGAACTAATACTGAAACCCCAAGGGATTGTGAAACCAAGGGTATAATATTAAACCCAAAGGACTAATATGATAAGCCTAAGTGAATAATAAAGCCAAGGGATTCACATTGTAAGCCTAAAGGAATAATAAAACTAAGGGATGAATACTAAAAAACCAAGGGAGTATGAAACCAAGGAAATAATATTAAACCCATTGGACTAATATTATAAACCCAACATTATCAAACCCAAATATAAACACTACAAACACTAAAATAAACATGGTTTATTTTGATGGTGAGATAATCATTGTCACAATCCCTTGTTGATAATATAAACCTAAGAGAATAATAAACCCAAGGGATTGATATTATAAACCAAAATGAATAATAAACCCATGGGATTGATATTATAAACCAAAATGAATAATAAACCCAAGGGGTTAATACTCAAACCCCAAGGCATTATGAACCCAAGGGAATAATATTAAACCAAAAGGACTAATATTATAAAGCTAAGGGAATAATAAACCCAAGGGATTGATATCATAATGCTAAAGGAATAATAAAACTAAGGAATTGATACTAAAACCCCAAGGGATTATGAACACAACGACATAATATTAAACCCATTGGACTAATATTATAAACCCAACATTGTTAAACCCAAATATAAACACTACAAACACTAAAATAAACATGGTTTATTTTGATGGCGAGACAATCCTTGGCACAATACCTTGTTGATAATATAAACCTAAGGGAATAATAAACCCAAGGGTTTGATATTATAAACCCAAATGAATAATAAACACAAGGGATTAACATTAAAACCTCAAGGGATTGTGAACTCAAGGGAATAATATTAAACCCAATGGAGTAATATTATAAACCTAAGGGAATAATAAATCCAAGGGATCGATATTATAGACCTAAAGGAATCATAAAACTAAGGGATGAATACAAAAACCGCAAGGGATTATGAACCCAAGGAAATAATATTAAACCCATTGGACTAATATTATAAACCCAACATTGTTAAACCCAAATATAAAAACTACAAACACTAAAGTAAACATGGTTTATTTTGATGGTGAGACAATCATTATCACGGTCCCTTGTTGATAATATAAACCTAAGGGAATAATAAACCCAAGAGATTGATATTATAAACTGAAATGAATAATAAACCCAAGGGATTAATACTAAAACCCCAAGGCATTGTGGACCCAAGGGAATAATATTAAACCCAAAGGACTAATATTATAAAGCTAAGGGAATAGTAAACCCAATGGATTCATAGTTTAAGCCTAAAGGAATAATAAAACTAAGGGATCGATACTAAAACACCAAGGGATTATGAAACCAAGGAAATAATATTAAACCGATTGGACTAATATTATAAACCCAACATTGTTAAACCCAAATATAAACACTACAAACACTAACATAAACATTGTTTATTTTGATGGTGAGACAATCATTGTCACAATCCTTTGTTGATAACATAAACGTAAGGTAATAATAAACCCAAGGGTTTAATATTATAAACCCAACTGAATAATAAAGCCAATGGATTAATATATAAAACCCAAGGAATAATACTTACAACCAAGGAATAGATACTTATGAATCCATAACGGAATAATAATAACCAAGGGAATTGATATTATAAACCTAAAGGAATTATAAAACTGAGGGAACAATACTAAAACCCCCAGGGTTTATGAACCCAAGGAAATAATATTAAACCCATTGGACTAATATTATAAACCCAACATTGTTAAACCCAAATATAAACACTATAAACACTAAAATAAACATGGTTTATTTTGATGGTGAGACAATCCTTGTCATAGATAATATAAACCTAAGGGAATAATAAATCCAAAGGATTGATACTATAAACTGAAATGAATAATAAACCCAAGGGATTAATACTAAAACCCCAAGAGATTGTGAACCCAAGGGAATAATATTGAACCCAAGTGACTAATATTATAAACCTAAGAAAATAATAAACCCAAGGGATTTATATTATAAACCTAAATGAATAATAAACCTAAGGGATTAATACTAGAACCCCAAAGGATTGTGAATCCAAGGCAATAATATTAACCCAAGGGAATAATACTACAAACCTAAGGGAATAATAAACTTGGAGATCTATAATTGAATGCATAATTTATTCTTCTAAATATATTCATCATCTATTTCAATTTATTCTTTTAATCTATTTCATATTTTGATTTTTTTTAGAATCGCATTTCAAAAGTTATTATTTAACAAATATATTTCAAAACTTACTCATTCACTACTATTGATATCTATAATTTTTCAAATTAAATTTAATCTACTTTACATTTTAAGAATTTAATGTTCAACAAAGATAAATTTTAGAATTATATTTCAATATTCAATATTTTTCAAAAATAGATACTTATCATTTATTAATTGATGTTTTGTTGTTATTTTCCACTTGACATTTTAAAATTTCTATGATTAAGAAAAATAAGTTTTACAATTACATTTCAAAATTTGTTGTTTCACAATGAACATGGATAATTTGATACATATCCATTTTTCATTGATTAATTTTAATATACACTCATACTTTAACATGTCTATCTTTAATAAAGACAAAATTAATATAGTATTTCAAAATTTTATGTGTTATAATTACAACTTGGAATCCATATATTTATGATGTGTTGTTATTTTCCAATTTACATCATTTTTTTTAATGTTTTTCTATTCTTTCAAAACCATGTATATATATAATGTTATATTGTTCTTTCCCACTTTACATTCTAAAATTTATGTTTAGTGAAACTATAAATTTTTAAAAATAAGCTTCAAAATT